>JABUQX010101528.1:0-10000 GCA_015478945.1 Trachelipus rathkii
AAATCAAACTGTCCTCCCCATCACCCTCCTACCCCTCCATGATCTTATTGATCTATTGATCTATGATTCATGTCATTTTCGAGTATCATTTCGGAAACATAACAAAACGTAAGTTTTTATATTTACTAACCATCGAATATATGGTATCATAACAAAGTTTGTACATTAATAAGCTAACATAGCATGACCTGAACTACGAATATATGTACACACGACAAACCTAATTAACACCATACGTAGCGAATAAACTAACTAACATTAACAAACTTCCCGCATTAACAAAAGTAAAGTACCTCTAAACACTTCGTACAAAACAGTAACCTATTACCTCTTTTCAAGCATTATCTCTAACATATCACTGTTAATTTTAACATAACATCGTAAATTTAACAAACAATTTAGCAATAACCCTGTCCTAATCAATCATACAAGAACACGAATATAATGCTAACGTATAAAATTTTTTACAGATCAACTTCGAAATATTTAACAAAAAATTTATCAATATCTCTCGTCTAAATTATCATAATCACCAACTGGTAAAATGCACATAACAAAGGTTTTAACCAACATAATAAAAATACAAAATTTTAACCTGACATAGCAGTAAAATAAAGTTCTTTGAATAAATATCACAGAAAAGTGTAATAGTTACTGATTTTAAAGGCAGTAAATCAGTAAAATCAGTAAAATCAAACCATCCATTCCTGCAATCCACTAACCCAAACCATCTGCCCTAATGATCTTATTGGAATCTATTGATTCAAGTCATATTTCGAGTATATTTTGGTAAACATAACATAAAAATAATTCCTTTATATACTGACCTACGAATATAGCTTACGCGTGCACAAGTTTTAGCATCAAATAAAGCTAACATCATTATAACAGACTTGAACTATAGAATATTAATGTACAAATGCAACCTAACATACCTCGCGTGTGAATAATTCCGCTAACAATCCTGAAATGCCCTATACTTATCAAAGGTAAAGTAGCTTACAGGTCATACAATACTCGATATGTTCCCACTTTTCCTGCATATCAACAACAGGTTAAGACGTATTATTCTTAGCAAAATCCCTCAAACAAAGTGACCAATCTAACAAAGATACCAGCATCTTGAAAATCAATGAATTGACACTATCTTCAATCAAAGTTCCATTTCGTCCTCATCATTTGAACCTATGAAATAGACGTAGACATTAACCAAAATTCTCGGGCAAACCTAACATTACTCAAACAAAAACTTAACCTAGGCTCACGTTTCTAACAAATCATCGTCCAGTTAACACTGTAATATCTTACAAAACTAATCATTTCTCTAAACAAATCGTGTTAATCTTCACACTGTCATAGTAATATTTAACATAACGTACCTAAATTACGAATAAACAGTTTTTCATTAACCAAGAGTATCTAAAAAAACACATCACCTGCTGCGAGAGAAAACCCAAGGGGATGGCGTTCCCTTTTGAAAAGGGTGTGAATCCCTGAGATGGGGATCACCCGAAGGGTGTAAGCGGGGTTTTTGGGGCCTCAGCCCGAAGGGCTGAGGCCTTACCCCTCCTCGGAGGATTCACACCCTTTCAAGTGGGCGCATCCCCCTTGGGTTTTTCTCATCGGGAGTGATGTATTGCTTTAGATTACTCTTGGTTAATGAAAAACTGTTTATCGTAAGCTAGGTACGTTATGTTAAAATATTACTATGACAGTGTGAGATTAACACTGATTTGTTAAAGAGAAATGATTGGTTTTGTAAGATATTACGGTGTTAAACTGGGACGGAAAAAAAAAAATGAAAAATTTTTGGTTTTTTTTTAGGAAACGTTGGGTGAGCCTAGGTGAAGTTTTTGTTGAGTAATGTTAGGTTTGCCCGAGAATTTTGTTAATGTCTACGTTTATTCATAGTTCAATGATGTTATACTCGAGACGAATGACAATTTGATGAAGATAGTGTCAATTCATAGTTCAAGATGGCGGTATCTTTGATAGATTGGTCACTTTGTTGAGGGATTTGTGGTTTAGATAATGACGGTCTTTACCGCGCTGTTGTTGAGTATGGCGGTAAGAGTGGGAACGATATCGATATTGGTATGGACTGTTTAGCACTTTCCTTTGATAAGTAAGAGCATTTTCAAGGATATAGCGGATTAATTCACACGCGAGTAATGTGTAGGTTTGCATTTGTACATTATGTTCTTAGTTCAGGGTTATGAGTATGTTGAGCTTTATGATTGACTGGCTAAAACTGTGTTGCGTAAGCAATATGATTGGGTTCCGGTAGGTCAGTATATGGGTAAAGAACTGATTTTTATGTTATGTTTATCCAAAGATGAGTACTCGAAAGGTAGTAACTTTGGATTAGATAGATCAATAGATCAGAGGCGGAATGGTGGGTAGTGGACTGCAGGGATGGATGGTTTTGATTTACTGATTTACTGATTTACTGCTTTAAAATCAGTAACTATTAACACTTTTACTGTGGATTTTATCAAAGAAATTATTTTTAATGTTATGTTATATATAAAATTTTTGTTATTTTTATGTTATGTTTGGTTAAAACTTTTGTTATGTTTGCATTTCTCCGTTGGCGATTATGATAATTTAGACGAGGATATGGATAAATTTTTGTTAAATATTACGAAGTTGATGTAAAAAATTTGATACGTTAGCATTATATTCGTTGTCTGTATGATGATTAGACAGGGTTATGCTAAATTTTTGTTAAATATTACGATGTTAATGTAAAATTAACATTTACATGTTAGAGATATGCTTGAAAAAGTGTGAATAGGTTACGTTTTGTACGAAGTGTTAGGTACTTTACTGTTGTTAAGTGCGGAAGTTTGTTAATGTTAGTAGTTTATTCGTACGTATGGTGTTATTAGGTTTGTCGTTGTACATTATATTCTTAGTTCAGGTCATGTTATGTTAGCTTTATTTAATGTAAAAGAACTTTGCTACGTTAGCATATATTCGAATAGTTAGTATATAAAAAAACTTATTTTTGTGTTTGTGTTATGTTTGGCCGAAATGATACTCAAAATATGACATGAAATAATATATCAAAAAATGAAAGGTCTTGGAGGGGGTAGGGAGGGGTTGATGATTTGATTTACTGACTTACCTCATTTACTGCTTTAAAATCAGTAAACTATTGCAATTATAATGATATTTTATTCAAAGACTTATTTTTGTTATATGTTATGTTTGGATAAACTTTGTTATGTTTACAGTTATTCTTGGTCTGTATGATAATTAGACAAGGTTATAGATAAATATTTTGTTAAATATTACTATGTGCAATGTAAAATTAACGTAATATGTTAGAGATATATGCTTGGGAAAAAGTATGAATAGGTTACGTTTTGTATGCATGTCTAGTTACTTTACTGGTGTAAAGGGTAGAACTTTGTTAATGTCACGTTTTATTAGTGGGTGTGTTGTGTTAAGTTTTTTGTCGTGTATATTAGTTTTTCTTAATTCATATGAATGCTATGTTAGCTTTTATTAATGTGAAAACATTGTTTATGTTGCATATATCCGCTGGTTAGTATATAAAGACTCATTTTTGTGCTATGTTTTATCCAATGAATACTTCAAAATATCAACGTAAATCAATAGTGATAAGTAAAATTAACATTGATATGTTAGAGATATCTTGAAAAAGTGTGAATATGTTACGTTTTGTAAGCTTGTGCTAGGTAACTTTACCCTGTTGTAAGTATGGTACTTTGTTCATGTTAGTTGGTTTATTCATGCGATAAGGGTGTGTTAGGGTTTTAGAGTCATGGTACATTATACTTCTTAGTTTGGTAATGCTACGTTACTTATATTCGTTGGGTTAGTATATAAAGAACTTATTTTTGAGTTATGTTTATCCGTTGTGGCTGTTGATTGTTGTTGTCTAACGAGAATATATACTCTTTTGAACTGATTTTTCGTTCGTGCAATGTATTCTTGTTTACTTCCTTCTGATTGGTTTGAAAGAAAGAATCTCATTACTTTAAGGATTGTTTATACAACTCTATTTTCTTCAGTAGAATTTTTCGCCTTGCTGATACGATGAACATCTCACCGCATCTCTACGCTTGTTGTTGATAATCTCAACTGAAAGAGACTCGTTAATTTCCAAAGAATGTGCATTTAAATATTTAACGTCAACCCGAATGGCGGTCGCCTAACATTGCTAGTAATTCCCGTCAGAGGGATCAAAATAATAGAAGACCCTTATTCAGTTGTGTTGATGGATTCATCAAGATTATCGACATCGCAGAGGCATTGGGTAAGGATCAAGTGTGTATTATTCGATGGATGGACACGTAATAAAAGCGGGAAAAAATATCCCCTATTGGAAAGAAACAGCGTAAGTGGTTCTAATAGAATATACGTTGTGTTCTCGTCATGTGACGATATTAAAACCATTGATGTACGCGTCACTTGTGTGACCTTCATGCGTACGTGTATAGGTTTCACAGTCGAACATCTGAAAATATTAAAGCATTGCTTAAAATAAAAAACGAATTAACATCTGCATCTTAACGATGTTGACATACTTGAGGACTTAATACATATAGCACATACATGGTGTAATCTATGATAATTATACACGGAACATGTGGTTTCCCGTATAATGCGGTATACAGAATGTTTTAATAACTATCAGCTTGGATGAGTTTTCTTCTTCTTGTAAGAGAGAATGAGTGCTGCTGAATCGAAAAATACGCCGAAAAATGGTTTAGTGTTGCTTGAAGGCATTTAAACTTACATTCTTTCAAAGGGTGTTGAATTTTTAGAGAGATATATAGAACGTAACCAAGTTATGGTTGAATCCTATGTTCTCTGATTAGATGAATAAATATATTTAAAACTAAAACTTATGTTTTTATGTAATTTATATATTTTATGTATTTATATAACGCTCTTTTCAATGAAATATGTTATAAAAAAAAAAATGAAAACTTGTTTTACTTCCCTCGAATGTTCGCTTTATTGACTAAGTTGTTAATGATAGCTGTTTATTCGTCTGGTTGTTTTGTGTTAAGTATGTTATGTTCATAGTTTAGCTTTACAAGAGAGTAAAACTTTAACTTGGTTTGTTCTTTACCCTTAGGTATTATGATGGTCAGTAAGGTCATGTAATTTTTGGTAATATTACTAGTAATGTAAAATTAACATTGTCATGTTGGGGATATGTTGATAAAATATGAATGGATTATGTTTTTGTGAGCCTTGTTAAGCTACTTTTACTGTTGATAAGTTGGACCTTTGTTTAATGTTAGCAGTTTATTCTTGCTTAAAATGTGTCAGGTTCTGTCCGTGTAATATTCTTAGTTCTTAGTTCTAGCAATGTTGTGCAATGTTGGCTTTATTAATGTGAAACTTGTTACGTTAGCATACTTTCGCTGGTCTGTATGATAATTACACAATGTTATAATAAATTTTTGTTAATATTACGATGTTAAATGTAAAATAAACATTGTTATGTTAGAGACAATGCTTGGCCAAATGTGTGGAAATTAAGTTTACGAGTTTTTTGTAATGAATTGTTTAGTTACTACTTTACTGTGTAAGTGTGAAACTTTGTTAACGTTAACGTTTATTTCTGTTTAAGATGTGTTAGGTATGTCGTTGTGGGTTATATTCATAGTTCAGATGATGCTAAGTAAGTTTTATTAATGTGAAACTTTGTTACGTCAGCATATATTCGATTGATCTTTGTATAAAGAACTTGATTTTATGCTATGTTTATCCAAAATGATGCTCGAAATGTGACTTGAATCAAATCAATAGATCAATAGATCAAGGATGGACAGGAGAGTGGCTGGATGGTGGTTTGATTTACTGATTTACTGCTTTAGGGTAAGTAAACTATTACACTTTATAGTACAATGACCTGAATCAATAGAATCAATAGATCAATAAGATCAAACAGATCACGACTGGACAGGAAGGTGGTTGGATTTACTAATTTACTGATTACTGCTTTAGGGTATGTAAAAACGTTAATTTTTTAAGTAAAAATATGACTGAATCAATAGATCAATAGATCAATAGCTCAATAGATCAATAGATCAATAGATCACGACTGGACAGGAGGGTGGTTGGGTGGTGGTTGGATGGTGGTTTGATTTACTGATTTACTGCTTTAGGGTATGTAAAACATAAATTTGTAAGTTATAAACAAAAAGAATAAGAATTTTATTTTATTTATTTATTTATTTTTTACTTTTATTTGTTCTTGATGGTTCTGAAACCATTATTTCGAAATCTACATGACCCAATAACATATATAAAGACACCAATATTGTATCATTACACAAATATTTAATAACTCGGCACCGCACCGGGAGCCAAGCAGCCGATGCGGCTGTCACCTTTAAAACATTAAGACATTAAGAATATAGAGACAGTAAGAAGGCCACAGGGCTATCCGAGATCTCGTTCCAGTCAAACCCACTAACCAAACATGCTCATCCGCAAATCCACAAAGCACCCTAGGGTTCGGTCAAATTGGTTGTTAACTACAAACCAACCAATTTGGGCTTAGTCAAGAACTAATGTTATATATATATGATACCCAAACCATCCACATGCATTAATAACTAAGTTATGGTCACACATGCCATCTAACATTAATAACTACTATAATAAAAACCCGCATTTGGCTTCGTCAAATATATTATATGATACCCAATCCATAAAAAATCTAACCCTTTCTTAAATGTTTCAATCGAGGTCACACTTAACAACCTCCTCTGGCAGACCATTCCAAAATTTAAACAACACTATTACTGAATGCATGCTTTCTTATATCAAGATGGCATGCTTTCTTCTTAATTTTCTAATTATGCCCTGGTCACCTGTCGAGTTGGTGTTCTACTTGAAAAATTTATTGGGTCTCCGTATTAATCAAATAGAATGATAAAGTTACTTTTCGTAGACTTCGTAATCATGTCCCTTCTGAGAATGCCTTTCTTACAGAAAGAGCGAGCGCGAGAGTCTTCACGCCTCTCCTCATAGCTCTTTACCCTCAAACCGAGAGAGTCAATCCACTTGCTGCTTCTACAATATTGCACTCTTCTTATGCAATCTCTACAGTCCGTAATATACCTGTGCACAATACAAAAGGCCCTACCACAGTAGGCTATTAATAGGAGCAGTTTAAACTGATATTACTTTCTTACTCTCTGTAAGACAACATTGCGATTTAATTAAATGCCCAGGGGACTTATTAGCTTTCTTTAATAAATGATTAGCTAACTTTCAAATTACTGCTTATCCTCACGAGTCACAACCTAAAATCTTTTCTTGTCTCACAAGACTCAAACGCCAATCCCCAATTCAAATCGTAGTAAAACTTTTATTTGAGTAACCTAGGTGAAGAACCTAACACTTTTTATATTAAAATTCATTTTGCCCACTATTCTGCCCACCCAAGAAGTTTATCAAGATCCTTTTGAATCTTTATGCATCCTCCACTATTCCTAACTGAGGTGGCCACTTAGTATATCTGCAAAACTTAGAAAACCCTGCATTTAAGTCCCTGGTCTAAATCATTTATAATATACTGAAGGCCACAAATAGTGGCCCCATCGCAAATGAACCGCTGTGGGGACACCTACTCTTTCACTTATTTCCCATGAGATTTATTGGCCATTTAGTTGTTACACTGTTTTTCTCTATTTCGCAACCATCTTTAATCCAACCATGTACACTCCACTAATACCACATTGCAATAACTTTTTTCAATCATCCTTATGTGGGGAATCCTTATCAAAAAGCTTTGCTGAAGTCTAAATATATAACAATATCAACTGGATCTCCTCGTCAATGCAGTCAGTAATGTTATTCCATAAATCCTAAAAGGTTTGTCTGACATGACCTACCCTTTCTGAAACCGTGGTGGGAGTCATACAATACCTTGTTATCTTCTAAATATATTTCTCTATGTGACCTTTCAGTAACTTTTCCCAAACTTTTACAACCAGAGATGTTAAGCTAACTGGCCTATAATTCCCAAATCTTCCTTACTACCTTTCTTACTACCAAATCTTATTACTACCTTTTACTTGACAAGATGCATACTAATATCCTCAAAATGTATAAGATGCTTAAATCAAATACAGTGACTTGCAATACGATACTACCCCTCTTTCAGAATTCTACCATATGTATTCCATCAGGCCCTGCAGCTTTTCCTGGATCCATATGGTCTAATAAACGTTTAATATCTTTTACGTCAAATTCAATTCTGTAAGTCTATTTGTTACCATGCATACAAGAACTATTAGTCTCCAACTATTATCTAATCTTTCCCTGTAAACACTGAAGCAAAATAAGCATTGAAAATGTTGACCAACTCCTTATCTGAACTCACTAAATTTTCATCAATTTTAATTGGACCAATTGTCCTATTCTTACTTTTAAATTTATAAAAAGCCTAAAAAAAAACTCTTCAGGTTCCTTATTACTATTCCTTGCAAAATTAATTTCTGCCTCTCTCTTTGCCTTCTTATTGCTGTTAAGGGTTCATATTCTAATTTTTCCTATAATTTTCCTAAATCAATGCTTCCCTATTACTAACCCTTGAATATTTTAAAACATCTACGCTTTTCATTAAATGTTTATCTCTTATCTCTCTATTCCACCAAACAGGTTTTCTCTTCGCCACCCTCTACTCTTCTGAGTCAGACTCCTTCTCCATTCTTTCCTTCATCCTTCGACCTCTGTTTTGCACTCTGTGCTTTTTTTTCAGTCAGGACCCCCCTCAAATGGGTCCTAGACACCCTATACGGACTTATAAATATCATATTCAAGCTCTACGGTCTCGATAACCTAAATATAAGCAAACCCAAATTAAAGAAATTATTGTTATAACCGAATGTTTTTAACTCGGTACCGCAGTGGCTCCAGCACCGGTGCCGGAGCCAACTCCTCAGATTCCAATATCAACTCTTTCTAGAAATTCAACTCTGAATCCTCTCACCAAATTTCAGCCAATTACGAACACTTCGATTTTCTAAGGGGGTGGGTCCCCCTTCGGGGGACCCACGGGGACGTAACCTCGTCTACAACGAGGTTACCTCATCATCTAATCCCCCTCCAAATTTTAGTCTGATACGATAACTCTAACCATTGTAGATGTATATCGGAGCCATAGGCTGAGCTGGAGCCGGAGATTAAAAATCATTTCAGAATAATAATAATAATAAATAATATAATAATAATAATAATAAAATAATATAATAATAATAATAATAAAAAAACTTCAGAGGCTGAACCAGATTCATTCGCGCCTGCAGAAGCGGAGTCGGAGTCCGAGTCGGAGTCGGAATCGGAGTCGGAGCCGGAGTCAGAGCCGGAGCCGGAGCCGGAGCCGGAGCCGGAGCTGGAGCCGGAGTCGGAGTGCGTAAAAAAACGATTCCATACAGGAATCTTTTTTCGACTCAGAATCGATTCCCTTCGGGAATCGATTCTTCGGTATATATATATATATATATATATATATATATATTATATATATATATATATTATATATATATATATATAATATATATATATATCTATATATATAATATTATTTTATAGGGGCCGGTGCGGTGCGGTGCGGTGCGAATAAAGCGGTGTGGTGCGGTGCGTGGCGGGACTTTTATGGGTATAATATATAAACAGATTTAATTTCTTTTATTTTTTTTTTTATTTTTATTTTTAATTTATTTATTTAATTTATTAATTTATTTTATTTTAAGTTTATTTTTATTTTAATAAAAATAAATTAAATTAGGCACCAAAATAAGAACCGAGCCGCCGTTATCTGTAAAAGCACTTAGCGTTATCTCGCTAACGCTAACGTGATAACGAACAAACGTCAAAACGCAAGGTAGCTTGAAGTGGTCTACGAACCTTGTGGAAATACTAATATATATATATATATAGTATATATATATAAATATATATAATAGTATAATATAATAATATTATATATATATATATT
>JABUQX010101528.1:15000-27500 GCA_015478945.1 Trachelipus rathkii
AGAGCGATCAGTGAAGGAATTTAACCCGAAATGCCTGAAAAAAAACGATGAAGCATTTCCACAGAAAAATCAATGGTGTGGGGTGCCATTCCTGTTCATAGCCCAAGTCTCGATTGCATTGATTGTTGAGGCCACCATAGGACCAGCATAAGTATATAAATGTACTAACAACTCGTTACTACCGGTCAAACAGAGGATTGGTTTTGGGCAATAGACCCTTGGATTTTTCAACAGACTCCGTCCTGGTGTCATTGCCTGCTGCAAGTCCAGTAAACAGATGGTTCGCCAACAGAATGGCGTAGAGGTACTTCCATGGCCTGGAAATTCACCTGACATGAACCTTATTGAGAGTTTGTGGTCCGTGTTGAAAGATGAAATACACGATGTTCCAATTACGACCAAAGTAAAACTCATAGAACGTGTTATTCAGGTTTGGTTTCATTCTGAAAAAATCCGAAATTTGTGCAGAACTTCAATTGCTGGCATGCCCAGTCGCGTTAAAGCACTTGCGGGTGCCAAAGGTGCCCAAACCAAGTACTAAAATATTTATATTGTCCTGATGTATTAAAATAAATTCAAAAAAATTGAAATTAATTAAATTTCATAACCTTTTTATTCAAAAAAAGCAAATTTTTAAAAAATCCATAATAAATATGCCAGTACTGTATATAATTTTCGTAAGTAAATTCATATGCTAAACAATCTAAATTATATTCTACGGTTCTTAATTGTTTATACACAAAATAAAGTTTTTCTTTAAATCTAAAAATTTCTTAAATTTGTTCAAATATAGGAAAGGATCCATCATTAACAAATGAAACAAGAACAAAAGACTAATTTACATAAACAATAGCATTTGGGATGCGGACATTTTAAGATTTGGTTTCTTGCAGAAAATATGATTGGGGGATATAGCTCTTGGCTTACCACAAAGCTCCGTTTCACTGTAACTGTATGACTATTTTATCATTCAGATGTTGCAATGTAATAATTTTCTTTATACATATAAAGTTGTGTAAAATTTGAGAAATATCATAATTACAAACGCCTTCAAAGAGGTCATGCATTATATCTACAGCAAAATTTTCTACTACATGAAAATTTGAAATTTTTCTTTAACGCCAAAATAAGCCTCACTCGGTGTTGCCTTTGAGAGGTCGGATTCATAATTACGTTTGGTTCTAAAAAAATCTCTTTGTTTTATAGATTCGCGTGCATTTCATTTTTAGAAATCCTACAAAACCTACAGGAATAATTTGAATTAAAACTTTCCGTAAATCCCAATATAGAGTGAAGCCCCAAGTTATCACCCAAAATGAACCCTTAAGTAAAATAAACATGAATATTCCCAGTTGGCAAACTCAATTCGATACCATTTTCCTCTAAATCTTTGAATTCTTCTATCAAAGGAGAAAAGATTTTCAAATTTCCATAGTTTACTGTCTTAAGAATAAAACAGCATAACTAAAAAAATATTTTCTAAATTCGAATTATAATGTGGAGGAATACATTTACAGGCAGCATATATAGAACCTACTTTATGAATTCCAGCGTGGGATCCTAATGGATTGCCAGTTTAAAAGTCATCAAAATATAAGAAGATTGGAAAAATGTATGGAGATGCTGACGAAAAGTTTTTTAGTTTTTGTTTCCAAAAATTTCCATCTATAAAATCACTTATCATATAGAAATCCCTATTAGCGATGTAATCAGAAGCAACTGAGAAAACATTAGGCAATTCGAAAAAGATGTTAAGAGTCTTCTTAAGAGAAACAAAATGCCCTATGAGTGGCGATACAATATCTTTTATTTTATTTTCATGGCGCGCAACACTTAGAATCTGATCAATATGAAATGGTTTAGGGCTAACTACAATATTACTTAACTCAAAAAATTTATTTCTCTTATGATCCGATTTAAAATTATCTAGAGTTTTAAATACATTATCAAAAAAAATCTTTAAAACTGAACTTGCTCTCATCTATCAAATCTGGATACAGTAACTTGAGCTGTTCTTGTAATATATTTGAAACTTCACAAGAAGAAAAATTTAATTGATAGCAACATTTTGTATTTCAGATCTTGTAACAGAAGGGTTAGGATATAAATGTCCTAAAATTACAATCATAAGTTCCTAAATTTTTGATTCTACAACATTCAATTTTTTTTAATATATCTAGCTCCCCAAGACTGGGGGTAAGGTGCGTGACATGCATCGGAAAAGAAAAGTAGTAGAAGAACATGAGACAAGTCGAAAAGAAAGCCCAACCTTACCGCCCCCTATATACCTATTAGTGAGAACTCGTCGCAGTCAGAAAATCCACCCTAGAGCTTCACGGGACCGCGATGGACCCTCACTATGTCATATCGTCAAGTGTAGGGTTCATCCCCTGGCCCAGGTGGGCCATAACCATACCCCCTCACAAAACCCCTCCATTCACTCCTATTATGCACCTTTATTCTCGCCTCTGCCAAACTCACACCTCTCTTCTTCAGACATTCGTTCACTACTCAATAACACTTTTTCTTCGGTCTCCTCGCCGGTCGATTCCCACACACTCACCACTATACCATCCTCTTAACACCGACTATCATCCATTCCTTCCATATGACCAAACCATCTCAACGTAACTTTCATTTATTCTCTCATTTACCCGTTCTTCACACCACATAACTCTCTAATACGTTCATTCCTCATTTTACCAATTCTTTTCACACCTAACATGCAACACCCTAAGCGACTCAAGACGTAAGACCCTAGCGCACTCAACGATTTAATTGCACCAGCCACCTTCCTGCCATTCACAACTTTCCTACTACTACATTGCATCATCCGTTCCTTTTTCATCCAACATGTATTCTAAATATTTAAAAACTCAGACACTTGTTCCAGCTGCCTCATCACTAACATAACTCACACCGAGGACTGTCCTCACCTTACAACCATAACCTACTTTTATCTAACGTTTACTCTTCAACCCTTTCCTTTTCCACAACCCTGCCAAATCTCTTAACCAATCCTCTCAGTCTCTTCAGATTCACCACACAAGAACCAAATCATCCGCATATATATATATATATATATATATACTATATATATATATATATATATATATATATTAATATATAATTATATATATATATATATATATATATATATATATATATTATATATATAATTATATATATATATATATTATATTATTATATATATATATATATATATACTTTCTTTCTTTCTTTTCTTCTTTCTTCACATTCCTCTTTGCCCAAAGATTGGGGTAAGGTGCTGTACAAGCATCGAAAAAAAAGCAGTTGGAGAACATGACAACGCCGAAAAGAAAGCCCAGCCTTACCGCCCATCTGTCACCATAATTATGGGAACTCGCCGAACAGAAAATCCACCCTAGAGCAACATGGGACCGCGGACGGACCCTCACTATGGTAATCGTCAATGTAATGGTTCATCCCCTGGCCCAGGTGGGCCACAACCATGCCCCCATACAAACCCGCCTTTCTCTCCTATCATGCACCTTTATTCTCGCCTCTGCCAAATCACATTTCTCTCCTTCAGAATTCGTTCACCGACTCAATCACACTTTCTCTTCGGTCTCACAGCCGGTCGGTTCCAACACACTCACCATATACATCCGCTTAACCAACGGCTATCATTCATCCTTTCCACATGACCAAACCATTCAACATACTTATTTATTCTCCATTTACCCCTTTCTTCAACACCACACACTCTCTAATACGTTCATTCCTCTAACTTTATCAATTCTTCTCACGCCTAACACACCCCTGTCATCCTGAAACGAGTGGAACTTTAGATTATACTTCTTATTCCAGAACCATAGTCTCATACCAATACCAATAACAACGGTTAAACAACATACCTCTGAAGACCCTAGCACACTCAAGACTTAGCCCCTTTTCATTCCACCACGGATTTAATTGCACCAGCCACTTCCTGCATTCACAACTTTTCCTACTACACTCTGCATGTCGTTCCTTCTCATCCAAATATACCTAATATTTAAAACATCAGACACTTCTAGGCTGGCTCACATCTAACATAAACTTCACACTGAGGAGTGTCCTCACATCACAACCATTAACCTTACTCTTATCTACGTTTACTTTCAAGCCCATCCTTTCACACACCTGCAAAGTCTCTCTATCAATCCTCTCAAAACTCTCTTCAGATTCGCACAAGAACCAATCATCCGCATATAATAAGCAGATAAGGGCACCCTCCACTCACCTCCATTCTCCAACCATTCTAACACCATTTCTGCCATCCCACTCAAATTCTTTCATAACCCCATCCATATACAAATTGAATAACCAGGAGACATAACACAACCCTGTCTAACTCCGCTATTTATCCTAAACCAATCACCATTGAATCCATTTATTCTTACACAAGCCTTCAACTATCGTCATACATACTTTTGATTCCATTCAAAGAAGCTACCACCAACACCATATATCACTAACTACTGCCATACCTGCTATTAACTCTATCATACGCCTGTGCAATATCCATAAAACTAAATACAAGTTTTAATTCTTCTTACTCCTCATTTTCTCAATCATTGTTTCAATGTAAAGATCTTATCCACACATCCTCTATCCACTCCTTAAACGCACCTGTTCTTCAGAATCAGCCCAGTCCACATCGACGTCCCTCTTCGACAAAAATACCAGTCATATCCTTCCTACAACACTCAATAAAAAATTATTCCCCTAATTTCTACAGTTCCCCTTTTCTCTCTTACCCTTATACAATGGATATTACCGCTCTCCAATCCCTTGGAACTATACCCCTCCATAAACGCTTTATACCAACTTCCAAATCCAATCAATCACCATCTCGCCTCCGCTCTTGATCATTTCACTAGTAATTTCTTCTATACCTGCAGATTTACCATTCTTCAACTTTCTCACCCTACCCATTACCTCCTCCTTACTAATAACACTCATCCCCACTATACCTATTCTTCTTGCACCATCAAAACCGCACACATTCACTCACCTCTTTATTACTGCCAATATTATGCAGATTTTCGAAGTGTTCTTTCCACACTCCCCTCACATCCATTTCATCAGTTACAAAAGCACCACCCCTATTCACTATTCTAAGCAGGTTCCCCTTATTCTCATTCTTAACCTTTCGCGCATTCCTTTCCCAGAAGAGCTTCCTAATTTCTTGTAATGTCCTCATCTCATTCCTCCTTCCAAACTTTCATTTAACCTCTTGTTTTCTCCTACGTATAAACTTTTTAGTATTTCTTTTTTCCTCCTTATATAATTCCAAGCATCTTTCTTTTGAAACTTCATCATTTGCTTTTAGTACATTCAACCACGCTTCTTTTTTACCTTTAACCGCTTTCATCACCTCTTCATTCCACCACTCACTGTTAACATTCTTACTTCCTACTTTAGTACATCCACACACTTCCTTTGCACTATCCTAACATGCTTCTTCATTCTGCCACCCAGATTTCTCAGTATCAATTGTTCACATTCAAGCCGTTTTTAACTAGCGAGCGCTTCTTAGATACTTATCCTTATTATCTTGCACACTTAACTTCTCACTCTTATTTTACCTACTTCCTTTCGTTAATCACCTTCCTCTCCATCCAAGCCCCCCACTAACCTTAATTTTACATACGAACAACATAATGTCCGATAATCCCATTCCTAAACACCTAACTGATTTAACATCCACCATATCAACATCTCTTCTTCACCAACACTAAATAATGCATACTTATTCACTTCGATACCATCTCTCCCTACACCAACTCTAGTATACTTATGGAAACTTGTGTTTAAAGAAAAGTATTACTTACACACATACTCTCTCTCACAGAAAATCAATCACCTTCCTACCTTCTCATTTTTCTCCCGCCACCCCAAACCACCTGTTATACTATCCCTTTTTTTGATCACCTATCCAACATTCAGGTCCCCCAAACTATCAATCTGAAGCTCCTACTCACCGCATCTGTCATTTCTCTACTGCTTTTCTTTTCCGATGCTTGTAGCGCACTTCTTACTCCCAGTCTTGGGAAAAAAAGGTAGATAAAGAATAAGGAAAGAAATATTATATATATATATATATATATATATATATACATAATTATAATATGTAATCTATATATATATATATATATATATATATTTATATATATAACTATATATATATATAATATATATATATATATATATTATATATATATATATAATAATATATATATTATATAATATATAATATATATAATAATATATATATATATATATAATATATATATCTATATATATATATATATTATATATATATATATATATATACTACGGTTCATGAAAAGTTTTTAAAAATGATCGACAAGTCCTTTTACTAATTTGAAAGAGGAGTCACAATTGTAAGACATGTACATTTTCTCACAACTTTAAATCAAAGAGAAGTGAAGACACCACCGGCGAATGCTGGTCGAACGGTGTTTCTAATCTGTAAATGCCATTGTGCAAAAACATCCACACATTTTTCGAAACTTTTGGATATTCCAAATACCTGAAAGAAAAGAAAAAATTTAAATAATTTAAAAAAATGTTTATTAAATACACTAATAATTTCTTGGGAAAACTAATTACGTGACAAGATAAAAAAAAAATACAATTATGTTTAAACTATTTATTTAAAAAAAATACAATTATGTTTAAACTATTTATTAAAGTTAATGAGAGTTTCTAATATTAAATAAATTCTTCCTTTCTTTCTTAAGCTTCCCCCTTCTATTCCCAAACTGAGGGTGGAGTGTGCATGGACATGCAAAAGCAATAGAAAGTTTGGCAAGAGACGATGACATAAGTCGAAGAAAAGGAAACTGATTACTAACTACTGTATCCCACCGACCCTCTTAAGTGTAAGGCCGCCACAGCGAAAAGCCATCCTGAAACTTCATACACCTTAACAACCCCCTACTGTAGCATCGAATCAATGTTGGGCCAGTCTGGGTTCATTCCTTGTAGCATGCCCGCAACCACTCCCTGTCACAAACCCTCGCCAGACATTCCTTTATGTACCATTCTCCTCTCTTGAACCAAGCTCAAGTTTTTCCTCCAACAATGTTACTTAATAAATGCACTTATTTGGTCTCACAACCGGTCTTTCATAACACACTCGCCTGTAGAAAACATTTAACCCCAAACGTTTCTCCCATAAATCCTTTCCAATGCCAACAGCTTAGTACACTATTTATTCTCTCATTACACTTTACCTACATCACACAACTCCCTAATAGGTTAATTCCTCAATTTAAAAATATAAATAATAAAATTTAAATATAAACATATTATACCTGAAATACTTGAAACAAGGTTAGACGAGTAGTGAAGAGCCCGTAAACTCGAACCAACAGCAAAAATAAAAGGTTTAGTATTCAAACCTCTTTCTTCATTCCTTGTTAATTTTTTCTTTACACATTCTTCCATTTTACCGTTCCTGAAAGTAGAGTATAGTGTAAAATGTTAAAAAATTGAAACTATTCCAAATTTTTATCAACTAGGAATGGCAGGTAGCAGTATAAAATTGTTAAAAAATAAAATAAAAAATCTCCCTCATGATATGAATGCTCTTTATTTCTAGAATTTAAAACCTGGAGATTATGTCCCCTTTGTAATAGAAAGGGTTTTATTTTTAATTCATGCATTAAGATATACCAATATTTACCTGGATAACCATAATCATGCTCTCCTGTGACTCTAAAGCTGTTGGATGCCATCTTTTGCCTTTGCTAACTTGAATAAAATGGGAAACACACAAATGGTGAAGAAAATTGAAAATGAGTAAATCTCTCTTGTTGTCATCTAAAAAATTATATAAAAATAAAATAAAATTTTGGTAGAGAATATGTGATATGTAAAAAAAAAATATATATATAATTAAATAATTTTGACACTCTACTACATATAGCATTACAATAATTTTATTATAGCAGTTGTAAATGTACCATTTCATAAAATTAGTGCTTCACTTAATTGTATTTTCATTCCAAGATTTATTTACTTTTCAAGGGAACATTCTTTGAAAAATTATTAGATGAATTTCATAACAAATATACAATAATACAAAAATATTTTATCTTTTATAATACAAAACTTTATGAAATAAATAAACAAAAAAATATATACCAAAATGATCATCAAAATTTAGTCTCAGATTTGCACCGTGCTGTCTAAGTCGTTTTTTCATAATGTTGAGAAGACTCGGCAAGAAGTCTGGCCAAATGTGAATCAATGTATTTTCAATTTCAGGGTACATATACTTGAAATCCATAGAAATCTAAAATAAATAAATAAATAAAAAAAATGTCAATTTTTACACAAAAATATTATAAATATTATCCTTCCCACTAATATAGACCGAAATAAAAATGACAAACACACACGCACACACACACACACACACACACACACACACGCACATTAAAAATTTAGAATATATGTTGGATGAAAAGGGAAAGGATGATGCAGAGTGTAGTAGGGAAGTTGTAAATGGCAGGAAGGTGGCTGGTGCAATTAAATCGTTGGTGGATGCAAAGGGACTAAGTCTTGATGCGCTAGGCGGTCTACAATGAGGTATTTGTTACCTGTGTGTTAAGTATAGTAGTGAGACTATGGTCTGGAATAAGAGGTATAGATCTAAAGTTCAATGTGTTCAGATGGACAATCTTAGGGGCGTGTTAGGTGTGAAAAGAATTGATAAAATGAGGAATGAACGTATTAGAGAGTTATGTGGTGTAAAGAAAGGGGTAAATAAGAGAATAAATAAAAGTACGTTGAGATGGTTTGGTCATGTGGAAAGGATGAATGACAGTCGGTTGGTAAGCGGATGTATACGTGGTGAGTGTGTTGGAATCGACCGGCTAGAGACAAAGAAAAGTGGATTGAGTCAGTAAAGGACTGCCTGAAGGAGAGGAATGTGAGTTTGGCAGAGGCGAGAAGAAAAGTGCATAATAGGAGTGAATGCGGGGTTGTGACGGGGTAATGGTTTTGCGGGCCTGGGAGTGGAACCAACATTTGACCAGACTGCTCACACGGTGATGGTTCGCCGCAGTCCCAGTGAAGGCTACGGTAAAATTTTTGTAACTACGACGAGTTTCTCACTTAACGGTTAAAAGGGGCGGTTAAGCGCTGGCTTTTTTTCCGACTTGCGTCATATTCTTCTAACTACTTTACTTTTCTGTCGGTGTATGCTAACACCTTCATCTCCAATCTTGGGAGAAATGGATAATAAATGACTAATAATAGAGTAATAATAATATAATAGTAATAATAATAATAATAATAATAATATATAATAATAATAATAATAATAATAATAATAATAATAATAATAATAATAAAAAATAATGATAATGATAATGATAATAATAAAATAAAAATAATAAAAATAATAAAATAATAATAATTATATATATAATATATATATATATATAATATATATATATATATTATATATATATATATATATATATATATATATATATAATATATATTATATATATATATATATATATATATATATATATTTAATGATATATGGTGTTGGTGGTAGGCTTCTGAATGGAATCAAATGTATGACGATAGTGAGGCGGTGTAAGATAAATGTCGTCAAAAGTGATTGGTTTAGTATTTAATAGTGGAATGATGCAGGGTTTTGTTATGTCTTTCCTTGGGTTATTCAAGTTTGTAAGTATGGATGGGTTATGAAAAGAATTTGAATAAATGGGTTGCCAGGAAATGGTGTTAGAATGATGGAGAACGGAGATGAGTGGAGGGTGCCCTACTTATTATATGCGGATGATTTGGTTCTGTGTGGCGAATCTGAAGAGAGTTTGAGAGGATTGGTAGAGAGATTTTGGACAGGGTGTGTAAAAGGAGGGTTTGAAATTAAACCGTAGATAAGAGTAAGGTTTGGTTGTGAGTGAGGACAGTCCTCAGTGTGAAGTTATGTTAAGATGGTGAGCAGCTAGAACCAGTTTCTGAGTTTAAATATTTAGGGTTATGTTGGAATTGAGAGGAACAGATGAATGCAGAGTGTAGTAGTAAGTTGTGAATGGCAGGAAGGTGGCCGGTGCAATTAAATCGTTGGTGAATGTAAAGGGGCTAAATCTTGAGTGCGCTAGATTCTTGCATGAGGGTATGTTGTTACCTGTGTTATTGTATGGTAGTGAGACTATGGTCTGGAATAAGAAGTATAGATCTAAAGTTCAAAGTGTTCAGATGGACAATCTTAGGGGCGTGCTAGGTATGAAGAGAAGAATTGATAAAAATGAGGAATGAACGTATTCAGAGAGTTGTGGTGGTCGTGAAAAAGGGGTAAACAGAGAATGTGAAAAAAGGATAAATGATGTCCGCGGTTGGTTAATGCGGATGTATAGTGCGAGTGGTTGGGAACGAACCGGCTGGGATCCGAAGAAAAAGTGGATTGAGTCAGTAAACTAGTGTCTGAAGGATAAATCTGAGTTTGGCAGAGGCGAGAATAAAGGTGCATGAATGGCGGGGTTTGGTGAGGGGGTATGGTTGTGCCCAAATGGCCAAAGATGAACCTTACATTGACGATTTTACCCTAGTGGGGGTCCGGTCGCGGTCCCGTGCAAAAGCTCTGGGTGGATTTCTGATTGCGACGAGTTCTTACTAATTAATGATACAGAGGGGGGCCCCGGCGGTAAGGCTGGTTTATTTCCTACTTATGAGAAACATATATCTTCTTCTTCTTCTTCTTCAATCTACCTTTTTCCTCCCAAGACTGGGGGTAAGGTGCGTACATGCACCGTAAAAGAAAAGCAGTAGAAGAATATGACAAAAGTCGAAAAGAAACCCAGCATTAACCGCCCGCCTCTGTATCATTCAATTAGTACAGAACTCGTCGCAGAATCAGAAAATCCACCCAGAGCTTCAACGGACCGCGACGGACCCCCACCATTGGGAAATCGTCAATGTAAGGGTTCATCCTTTGGCCCATTTGGCCACAACCATACCCCTCATAAAACCCCGCCATATCATGCACCTTAATTCTCGCCTCTGCCAAACTCAGATTTATCCTTCAGACACTAGTTTACTGACTCAATCACTTTTTCTCGACTCCCCCAGCCGGTCGAGTTCCAACACAGCTCGCACTATACATCCGCTTAACCAACCGACTATCATTTATCCTTTCCAACATTCTCTCGTTTACCCCTTTATTCACACCACACAACTTCGATACGTTCATATCCTCATTTTATCAATTCTGTTCACACCTAGCACACCCCTAAGATTGTCCCATCTGAACACATTTTGAAGTTTAGATCTATACTTCTTAATTACCAGACCAAAGTCTTCACTACCATACAATAACACAGGTAACAACATACCCTCAAAATGCAAGAATCTAGCGCACTCAAGATTTAGCCTTACATTCCCAACGATTTAATTGCACTCGGCCACCTTCCTGCCCTTCACAACTTTTACTAGCTACACTCTGCCATCATCTGTTCCCTTCTCAGTCCAAACATACCCTAAATATCTTTGACACTCAGAAACTTGTTCCAGCTGCTCACCATCTAAATAACTTCACACCGAGGACTTCCTCAACTCACAACCATTATACCTTACTCTATCTACGTTTACTTTCACCCTCCTTTTACAACACCCTGCCAAATCTCTCTGTACAATCCTCTCAAACTCTCTCCGATTCGCCACACCAGAACCAAATCATCCGCATATAATATAGGTAGGGCACCCCCTCTCTTCCGTTCTCCATCATTCTAACCATTTCCTGCCAAACCCCATTTCTAATTCCTTCATAACCCATCCATATACAAATTGAATAACCAAGGAAAGACATACCAAAACCCTGCATCATCCACTATTAATACTAACATCACTTTTGACACATTATTTCTTACACACGCCTCACTATCGTCATACATTTGATTCCATCTCAGAAGCTACATATATATATATATCATTAAATATATATATATATTATTATAATAATAATATATATATATATTATTATAATATATTATATATATATATATATATATATATATATATATATAAATATAATATATATATATATATATATATATAATAATATTAATTATTATTCTTTTATTATTTTTATTATTTTATTTATTATTATCATTATATTTCATTATTTTATTATTATTATTATTACTTATTATTATTATTATTATTATTATTATTATTATTATATTCATATTATTATTATTATTATTATTATTATTTATTATTATTGATTATTATTAATTATCCTTTTCTCCCAAGATTGGAGATGAAGTGTGTAAGCATACACCTGGAAACAGAAAAGTATAAGAAGAATATGACGCAAGTCGAAAAAAATCGCCCAGCCTTACGCCCCCTTTACCTTTAAGTGGAACTTCGTCGTAGTTACAAAATTTATCCGTAGGCTCTTCAGT
>JABUQX010101528.1:32500-33900 GCA_015478945.1 Trachelipus rathkii
GAGTAAGGTTATGGTTGTAGTGAGGACAGTCCTCAGTGGTGAAGTTTATGTTAGAATGGTGAGCAGCTGGAATAATGTGTCTGAGTTTAAATATTAGGTATATGTTGATGAGAAGGGACGGACGATGCAGAGTGTAGTAGGAAAGTTGTGCATGGCAGAAGGTGCTGGTGCAATTAAATCGTCTGGTGAATGCAAAGGGACTAAGTCTTGATGGCGCTAGGGCTTACATGAAGGTATGTTGTTACATGTGTTATGTATGGTAGTGGAGACTAATGTCTTGAATAAGAAAGTAGTGAGAGTGTGAGAGAGTGAGAGTGATGCAGATGGACATCTAGGGTGTCTAAGGTTGTGAGAAGAATTGATAAGAGAAGGAATGAACGTATGTTAGAGAGGGTGTGGTGTGCCAAAGGGTAAATGAGAGAAAAATGAAAGTATGTTTGAGATGGTTTGGTCATGTGGAAAGGATGACATGATAGTCGGTTGGGTTAAGCGGATGTATAGTGGTGAGTGTGTTGGGAACGACCGGCTGGAGACCGAAGAGAAGGTGGATTGAGTCGGTGAACGAATGTCTGAGGGAGAAATGTGAGTTGGCAGAGGCGAGAATAAAGGTGCATGATAGGAGAGAATGGCGGGGTTTTTTGGTATGGGGCATGGTTGTGGCCCACTGGGCCAGGGGATGAAACCTTACATTGACGATTTACCATAGTGAGGGTCGTCGCGGTTCCCATGATGCTCTAAGGTGGATTTTCTGACTGTCTGGGACGAGCTCTCACTAATTAATTGTAAAGAGGGGGCGGTAAGGCTGGGCTTTCTATTTCACGTTTGTCATGTTCTCCTACTGCTTTTCTTTTTCCGATGCTTGTAGCGCGCACCTTACCCCAATCTTGGGGCAAAGAGAAAGGTGAAGCAAATAAGAGAAAGAAAGAAAGAAAGATATATATATATATATATATATATCATATATATAATATATATATATATATTATATATATATATATATATATATAATATTATATTATATAATATTATATATTATATATATATATATATATATATATATATATATAATATACTATATATATATTTATATATTATATATATATTATGCCGGATGATTTGGTTTTGTGTGGTGAAATCCTGAAGAGACTGAAGAGGATTGGTAAGAGATTGCAGGGTGTGTAAAAGGAAGGGTTTTAAGAAGTAACGTAGATAAAAGTAAGGCTATGTTGTGAGTGAGGACAGTCTCGGTGTGAAGTTATGTTAGATGTGAGCAGCTGGAACAAGTGTCTCTGAGTTTAAATATTTAGAATATATGTTGGATGAAAAAGAACGGATGATGCAGAGTGTAAAAGGAAAGTTGAAAGTTGAATAGCAGGAAGGTGGCTGGTGAAATTAAATCG
>JABUQX010101529.1:0-17443 GCA_015478945.1 Trachelipus rathkii
AGAAGAGAGATTATATAGTAGTATAGGTATATGTATAGTAGTTATAATAGTAGGACCCTCACTCACTTGGTATTTATATTAATGGAGTTAAGTGAATATAATTATATATATATTATATCAAATAAATAAATAATATAAATTAAATAACATCCGTCGCCCCCCTACCCTGGGGCGAGAATTTAATACTCGACTCGACACACGTTGGTGGCGCTGGATTCTGGGATAAAAGGCCCGCTAAAGTGTCGATTTTCTTGTAGTTCCCGCGTCCGTGTTACCATCCGGCTCTGAAAAGGGGATAAGAGGTGTGAGAGAGTGTGTGTGATGAGTGTGTGAGTATAGTATATATATTATATACTATATAACGTATATTATATATATATACAAGGGGATAATATTAAATAGTAAATAGTATATATATATATATACACACACATACATTACACACACAACGGACACCCCTGACAAAACCTGCCATTCACCCTGTTGCTGCACCTATTCTTCTTGCCTCTGACAAACTCACATTTCTCTCCTCCAGGCATTCCTTTACTGGGATTCAATCGCACTTTTTCTTCATCTCCAGCTCGGTCAATTTCCAGCACTACTCACTACCATCATCCGGGTTTAAAACCTACCGACTATCATCAAATCCTTTCTACATAACCAAACCATTCTCACATGCTTTTTCATTTAGTTCTCTCATTTTACGCCCTTTTCTCACACAACAAAACTCCCCAACTACGTTCATTCCTCATTTGTATCAATTTCTTCTCGCATCTAACACTCCATCTGTACACAATGTTATTTAGATCTATACCTCTTCATCTCCAGACCATAAGTCTCACTACTATACATTACACAGGTAACAACATGTCCTCATGTAAGACCATTGCGCACTCAAGACTCAGAGTCCGTTTAGCTTCTCCAAGGATTTGATTGCAACCACCATCGTCTCTGCCATTGACAACTTTCCTTCTACAGTCTGCTAGTCTATATACCGGTCTCAATTTCATCTCGAGAGAGGTGTGGTGGTGAAATTTTAAACTCATGACCCACTTTTTTCGCAGCTGATAACCACTATCTAACATGACTTCAGACCACAGACTCTCACTCACCACTATCACCCTCCTTATCTGCATTTACTTTTAAATTCCGCCTCTTCTGATCTTCCGCCTATCCCATCTCTCTACCAATCTCTCAAACATCTCTTCAGATTCGCCGCGACACAAAACCAAATCATCTCATATAATAGGTAGGACACCCTCCACTTCTTTCCATTCTCGCTCCTATTATTCTAACACCATCCTCTGCCACCCCTCCCCTCTAATTCTTATCATACCCCCATCCATATACAAATTGAAAACCAATTAGACATAAACACATCCCTGGCCATCACTCTTCTATTATCATTGAAATTCCAACCACTTTTCGCCTCTATTTATGTGCTTACAACACGCTTATTAACCCGTGATACCATACTTTTGATTCCATTCAGAAGCTTCACCACCAACACCATATATCACTAACAACCTGCCATAGAACTTCCCACATTAATCGTATCATAGGGTGGAAACGCCTGTTGCCAATCGCATAAAAGCGGTAATATAAGGTGTGTGATTATTCTCCATACACGTGAGTGGTGTGTGGAGAGTGTGTATTTTTTTAAATGTAAAAGATTTGATCCAACATCCTCGTAGGGCTACTTCTAAGGACGCGAGCGTGTGGTGGTGTGTAGAGAGTCAGTCCTTCAGCTCACTGAGCGGTGCACTCTTTCGAACAAAATACTACCCTATATCTTCCCTACAACACTCAACAGACTAATTCCCCTATAATCCTATCAGTTACCTTATCTCACCTTACTCTTATATAGGGTACTATTACTGCTCTCGCCAATCCCTCGGAACTATAAGCCCTCGCATCAAGGCTTTGTTACAACAACTTCCAAATTCACTCAATCACGCCATCTTGCACCACATATATATATGGTGAGTATATATAGTTATATACTATATTTATAATTATATATATTTATATATCTATATATATTATGTATATGTATATATATATATCATATATATATTAATATATATATATAGTATATATACTATATATTTATATAATATATATATATATATAGGTATGTCCAGACATGATTTCTTACATACATGCTCCGTCGATATCCATGCCTTCGGCGGTCAGCATTTTTGCTGAATCTGTATAGCAGAATCCGAATCGAATCTTCTTTCCATCTATTTGAACTACAGCTAATACTCTTTTCTATCCAAACGTAAAATCAGAGTTGGCAGACAACCAAATTTGTGGTTTTTTTATAACAACTACAACTCCTGTAAATTAATGGAGAAAATGGTTTCTGGCCGCTTACTCCCTGTTCTGGAGAGCCGTCAAGCTTTCTCAAACTTCAATTTGGTTTTCCGCAAAAATCGCTCGACTGCGGCCCCTTGGTAAAATTAGACGCATGACATCCGAGAGAGCCTATCCTCACTGGTGGATGCGTTCCTTGGTGTCCTTTTTGGACCTTCGAAAAGGCTTTACCCGACACAACGTGGAGAACTGGGGATTCTCTTAAACTCCATTCGCTGGGTTTCCGCGGCAACTTCCTCTTTTTATCAAATGCCTTTTTATCACACAGATCTATCCAAGTTCGGTGCTCGCCTATTCTGTCACGCCACTTTACTCTGGATGAAGGCGTTCCGAGGGTAGTGGTTTAAGTGTACTACTATTTGCTCTCGGATTTAATGATATTGTTACCTCTATTCCAGCGACTGTCAATTTTTCTCTATATGTCGATGAACTTAGCAATTATACATAGCGGGTGCCAGGCTGCCCTTTCTCCAGCGAAAACTTCAATTAGCTATTGAAAATATTTTCACAGTGTGGCTAGCTCCAAATGGCTTCCATTTTTCTCCCACGCAAAACCTCAGCAGTGCTCTTTTTTTTTTTTTTGGGGAATCGAAGAACTTGCACCTTCTTCCAGCGAACGCTAACGTTATTATGGGTTCGGCCATTCCTGTACTTCACAGGTCAAATTTTCTAGGACTCGATCCTACGATGACCACTTAACATATGCACCGCATATTAAACACCTAAAAACAACTTGTCATCGGCCACCCTTGACCTGCTTAACGTCATCTCCGCCCTCAAAATCTTGGGGTTTGGCTGATCGCAAATCCCTTTTACGTCCTTACGTAGCCCTAATCCGATAACTCGAGAACCGCTGGATTATGGCTGTGCAATCTATGGTCAGGACCTCCACCTAAACAGCTGCTACAACTGTTAGATCTCAATCAAAACGAAGCGATCCGTATGCTCGCACTGGAGCGTTTTCGATCGTCCTCCCCAGGGGCCTCTGAAGTTGAATCAATGTGAGCCACTCTCTCTTCGAGAGAATACATCATGTGTATCAAGTTATCTTTCGTTTTCAAACCCCAATCCCGTCTGCTTGACACCGATTCTGGCAGGAGGTACCTCAGAATCCTAATTATGGCATTTGCAAAAGACGTTCATAACATCTTAATATTCCTCAACTCCCTTTATCAAAAAGGTGCTGCCTTTCCTGCCTTTGACGAAGGGTACACACCTTGGCTATTTCCCTCTCCTACCAATTTGCCTTGGCTCCTGACCTCTCCTCCAAATCTAGCCACTCCGCTGCCTTTTCTAAAAGCATCTTTTCTGTCTCACGCCGCAGTTT
This sequence comes from Trachelipus rathkii, assembly GCA_015478945.1. Lineage (NCBI taxonomy): Eukaryota > Metazoa > Arthropoda > Malacostraca > Isopoda > Trachelipodidae > Trachelipus > Trachelipus rathkii. The sequence continues at coordinate 3,707 of JABUQX010101529.1, forward strand.
ACAGGATGAATTTACTCCAGTGTTTTTTTGACGGCTCTAAATAGGGGACAGTGTGGGCGGATGCGTCTTCTGCTGTCTTTCCTGAACCGCAAACTCTCCCATACCCTTCCCTTATGCTTCCATTTTAACAGCAGAGTTTAACGGCTTATTAATGATTGCCTCTTTCTCGAATTCTAATCCTTAACCAGATCACTCAATGTCGTTCATTCACGATTCGGCTTAGCGCGCTAACCCATAAGGGCCGCGTTTCCAAAAAGCCCCTTAGTTCTAAAAATGCAATGTATCAGCTTTACAACAATTTCTTCGACTTTTCCACTCCGTAAGAAACAAATTATTTTTAATGTATGGACACCTCTCTACTCATGTAGGGGTAACTGCAATGAAATCGCTGACAGAGAGGACCAAATATCTGCCCCGCCTCCGCTTCTCGGAGTTGTTCCAGGTACCTCCCGGATGCCATTCGACAAGGCGCCCTCCCATCAACTGATTTACTATCCCTGCTCTCCGAGGGGCTTTCGATCTTGTTCGCAAGAGTGCTGGACCGAGTGATCAGCGGGGAGCAGTGAAACTCAAGAAACATAAAGCCGAGACATCGGTGAGTGGTCTTCCCCCCACAGAACGAAAGCGCTTACATGAGGTGATACTTGCACGCGTCCGTATTGGCCCACACTAATAGCACTCACAGTCACTATATGTCCACGAGACCTCTCGCCATTTGCAAAATTTTGCCGGTCGCCACACCCCGCAAATCTGTATGCATATCTTTTCATTGATTGTTTCCCATCTGGACCCTATATGCGCTGTTCGTTATTTTCCTATTTACGGTCCATAACACCTTCTAAAAGATTATCGTCCATATCTTATCTGAAATCTTACCCACTTTAGCAGTAACACTATTTTTCTTGTTTGTATCTCAAGAAGTGAATATTCTTTATAGCATTTGATTTTGTTATGTAATCTTAAGACTATTACAAATGTAAGATAATAATTTTATTTAGTTTTATTTATTTGACTGACTGAATATTCATTTCAACCAATCACAAATCTTTCTTTGACATTTGTAACAAACATATACATGACAGGGCCCTCCATGGTGCTGATTTTTCAAGCCCAGTGTGGCCGCTTCATTGTGCAGCCGTGGTGGGTCCGGCTCCGGCTCCACTCAAAAAAAAAAAAAGAAAAAAAAAAAAAAAAAATATATATATATATTATATATATATATATATATATATATAATATATATTACTATATATATGAAAAGTTATAATATATATATAATATATATATATATATATATATATATACTTATATATTATATATATTATATATATATATTCGTAAAATGGAAATTTATTTAGAATACATTATAAGAAAAATAAGAATATCAATACGTAATAAAATGATAAAAAGAAAGATAATAATATTGGCAAGTAAAAAATGCCAAAAGTACTTGGATCAAGTACTTTGCAAATTTTCCAAGTACAAAAGGTGCAAGTACAAGTACACTGGGTTTTAGATACTGCAAGTACAAGTACTCCAAAAAATGTACTTAAGTACAAGTAACTTGAACCAAGCCTGATACCTCATTATATATATATATATATATATATATATATAATAGTATATATTATATATATATATTATATATTATATATATTATATATATATATATATATATTATATATATATATATATATATATATTATATATATATATTATATGTATATATATGATATATATATATATATACTATATATATATATATTATATATATATATATGGAGAAATCACATTTTACGATGTATGCTGTTTGTAAATATTATTATTATTATTATTATTATTATTAGAATAGTGAAATGTGGCAAGGATGTTTTATATCTCTATGGCTCTTTAACGTGCATATGGATGATGTGATGAACGAATTAAGGGTAGGTTTGGCAGGGGAGGGGGGTTAGAATGATGGAGAATGGAAGAGAGTGGAGGCCAGGGTTGTGGAGTCGGTTCAAAAATTTTCCGACTCCGACTCCACCCTCTTCAAAATTACCGACTCCGACTCCCCTCTTCAAAATTAACCGAACTTGGCCGACTTCCCACTGTTCTTAAGTGTCTAATGACTCCTCACCATCACCAAGATTTTTGGGCTCTGACTCCGACTCCTGACCCTTTTCAAAATTGCCGACTCCGACTCCACTCTCTTCAAAACTACCGACTCCCCGACTCCGACTCCACAACCCTGGTGGAGGCTACCCTGTTTATTGTACGCAGATGATTTGGTTTTGTGTGGTGAATGTTAAAAAAGTTTTGAGAGGATTAGTAGTGGGGTTTGGATGTTAATTTAGATGAGAGAGTAAAGTGATGGTGGTGGGTGAGGAGGGTTCCACAGTGTGAAATCATGTTGAATGGTAGTGAACTAGAATGTAGTAGGAAAGTTGTGAGTGGTAGGAAGATAACTTGTGGAATAAAATACTTGGTGAATGCAAGGGGGACTTAAGTCTTTGAGTGTACTAGGCTAATGCATGAGGGTAAGTTGTTATCGGTGTTAATTAATATGTTGTAGCGAAACTATGATGTGGAATAAAAGGTATAGAGATCTAAGATGCAGTCTGTTGAGATGTATAATCTTAGGGGCGTGCTAAGTGAAAAGAATTGATATAATGAGAAATAAGCGTGTTAGGAAACTGTGTGATGTGAATGAGGGAAGAAATGAGTGTATTAAGAATGTTTGGTCATATGGGAAGGATGGATGATAGTTAGTTGGTTAAGCGAATATATATATAGGTGAGTGTGTTGGGAATCGATCGACTGGGAAACCAAAGAAAAAGTGGATCGAGTCAGTGAAAGGGTTGTCTGAAGGAAAAGAATGTGAATTCAGTAGAAGCGAGAAGAATGGTGCATAATAGGAGTAAATGGTGTGGTTTTTGTGAGGGGGCATGGTTGTGTTCCTGGCCCATGGGATGAACTCTGACATAGGTATTACAACGGCAAGTGCTTGAGAGATTTGACCTCTCGCATTCCCCTATCACTGCGTCGCCCTCTTAACACAAGAGGTGCCTTACTCTTACATGAATATTGTTTGAATATTGGAGACTCTAGGATCACTCGTTGTGGTGCCTCCTTTCCAGCCTCACGTTTTGTGGGATTCCTTGCTTCATCTATTTTCCCAGCAGTATTCAATCTTCCTATCTTTAAGTCCAACGTCTGCTCCCACCTGAGGGAATTGAGTTAGGCAAGGGACTGAGTGGGTTTACTTTCCGTTAGTTTTTTTTTTTTTTCATTAGTTATGTTTTGTTTTTATTATTATTTTTTTTTGCCCCTCATTTGAAAAAGGGCTCTGCCCGTGAGTAGGTGGCATCGTGTAAAAAAAAAAAAAAGACGAGATATTACAGTAGGGGTCCGTCGCTTGGTTGTGAAGCTCTATGGTGAGTTTTGGCAGCGACGGGCTCGCACTTAAGGGAATGGGGGGGGGGAGGGGTTCTTTTTGACTAAGGTCATTGTTCTTCTACTTGACTACTCTGTTTCCTGTGCATGTTGCGCACCCCACCAACCAATCTGTTGAAATCTGTGGGGAGGATAAAGATTATTATTATTATTATTACCACCCTTTCCAAGCTTCTCCTCTTTGTAAATATAATGTAAGATTTGTGATCAAGTAACTTTTTGAATCAGTATGCTGTTCTTATTTCAAATGGTTATATTAAAAAAATTTAATGCTGGGGAAGTATAAAAAAAAAGTCTCCGCTTATTCAAAATATTTTTATGTAGTATAGTATTCATAGATTCGTATTTTTTTTATATCAAATGCTAAACTGGTGAAATTTTATAATTTTTGAGAAGAATTGCAGTTTTTAAGGAGTTAATAATAGCATTTGTGGTATTAACTTACTTTACTTTCTTTACTTTGTGGCCCCTTCTCCCCCTCCTACGAGAAGCTTGCTTCCTTGTAATATTGTGCCACCCTAGCAGTCAGGCCTAGAGGTCTGAAAGTGAAATTATGGCGTGGTTGGGTCTAATATCTGTCAAAGTCGGGCAGTATATATCAGATGTCTTATGTCCTCGCGAGTCCTTTGACAGTTGGGGGAGATGATTTATATTTTCAAAGGGAAAGGGTGTTGCTCATAGTGAAGGCGGGACAGCATTACACGAGTTTTACTGGCCAAGGTTTGTTCTGTGGAGAATATTTCAGGTAATCGTGTTCGAAGTATTGATTGTGTTGTTTGGTTATGTGGACATTGCTCTTAGGGTTATTCCTGGACGACGCTGGTTGTGAGACAAAATAGAAAATTTGCTTTTGTCTTTATGATAGTATTTCGAACCTTTTCTATTAAAAAAAAAAAAAAGGACTGTGGGAGGGGGAAGAGTTGAGTTTGGTTGAAGAATAGATCAGTGAAGAGTGTGGTAGTAGAGCGTTTTTGTCGGGAACTGTGTTATGATTCTGATGAGGGGGGAGGGAGGAAATTCTAAGAATAATTAATTTTTTAAATACCCTAAATATTGTCAAGAGTAGGGATATGGGGTTTATACAAAGCAGGATTATTAGCGGTAGTTTATTTGGTTTTAATATAATTGATGTTATGTGCTTGTTTCCATAATTATGGTAGAGCGTTGCTTTTTCAAGCGATGTTAATATTTGTGTTGGTGCTGCGATTAATAGGTCCCAAGTGTTTGAGGTGAAAAGTTAGGACCTTTAGCTTGTGAATATTTGAGATATTTAATATTGTTTGCTTCTAAGGGTGTGATTGGGGGAGGGATCATCTTGGTTGACTTTTTTTTAGCCGTTTAATTATTTGTGGTGTTAATAAATAATAATAATAATAAATAATAATAATAATAATAATAAGTATTATTATTATTATTATTATTATTATTATTTAATTTTTTCATGGATAATAAAAAATTAAAAGGTAATTTAAAAAGAGATTTGAAATTTTAAGCAGAAATATGTTAATTACTAAGTTATTATTATTATTATTATTATTATTATTATTATTATTATTATTATTATTATTATTATTATTATTATTATTTATTGGTTACAGGCTGCTGCATTAGAAGATAGAAGAGTCAATCATTTAAAACGTAGAAGCCAAGATGAAGATTCAGGAATAATGGATTCTTCTCCAAAATTGTTAAGAAAAGAGGATATCAAGTGTGAAAGTCGCGAAAGTCCTGCCCAGTCTGTTTCCCCTCACATTGCCACAACGCCAAATCACACTACTACTACTACTAATAACAACAACAATAGCAGTTCAAATAATAATAATAACATCATAAATACCATCAGTAATAGTGGCATTACAAACAATAGTAGCAGCAACAGTAATAGCAGTAGTAATAGTAATAATAGCGTTAATAGTGTTAACAATAATAACAGTAATAATAGTAACGGCAACAGTAGTGGTGGTAATAGTACTAGTAGTAGTACTACTGTGAACAATTCAGCAGGTCAGATAAGAGTAGCAGACAATCTTCATGCACCTCCAGTTCAACAGCAGCAGGCGTCGCAACACCAAACTCCTTCTTCTCACAAACAGCAACAGCCATCTTCACAGTCAAAACATCAAAAGAATCAGCAGATTCCAACTTCACCTTCACAACCCATTTTGACGCCAATTCCACCAGAGCTAACAGTAAACGCCCAACAGGAACTTCGTGAGTAACTTTTAAGGAATTTTTGTTTATGGGTTTTATATTTTGGGTTAATTTATATTTTTCTTAAATAATTAGTATGTGATATATCTTTTTAATATTTCTAAGATAGTTTTAAAAATCTATTCATACATCAAGTATTAAGAGTTCAGGATTTCCCAACTTAACTATCATATCTACCATTACTTATTAGTATAAGTAATGGTAAACTTGTCCCTAAATAACTACAACGCCTACCACTTCTTATACCAGTTGGTAGACTTTTTATTTTTATTTTGGTTGGTTGGTTCAATTTAAGTGACTAGAAATTAGATTCTTCAAATTATAAAATAGGAATATCTAATGATTTTTTTTTTTACTGCTAGACTAATTTTTTAGTGGAAAACGTTCAAAAAGCCATTTTGTTTAGAGTCTCCACAATATTTTCACATACACAAATTTGAAGCTTCTAGTAGCACTGATAATCAGAATCTTTTTATGGTAAACATTTATAGATGGTGAGCAGCTGGAACAAGTGTCTGAGTTTAAATATTTAGGGTATGTGTTGGATGAGAAGGGAACGGATGATGCAGTGTGTAGTAGGAAAGTTGTGAATGGCAGGAAGGTGGCTGGTGCAATTAAATCGTTGGTGAATGTAAAAGGACTAAGTCTGGAGTGTGCTAGGGTCTTGCATGAGGGTATGTTGTTACCTGTGTTATTGTATAGTAGTGAGACTATGGTCTGGAATAAGAAGTATAGATCTAAAGTTCAATGTTCAGATGGACAATCTTAGGGCGTGCTAGGTGTGAGAAGAATTGATAAAATAGAAAGGAATAAGACAATAGAAGTTGTGTGAGTGTGAAGAAAGGGGTAAATGAGAGAATAAATGAAAGTATGTTGAGATGGTTTGGTCATGTGGAAAGGATGAATGATAGTCGGTTGGTTAAGCGTATGTATTTGAGTGGGGAGTGTGTTAGGGAACTCGGCAAGCTGAAGATCAAAGTAGATTGAAGTCAGTAAAGGGTATTTAGGAAAATAAGTTAGCAGAGAGCAGAATAAAATTACATGTTAAGGAGAGAATGGGTAGGGTGTTGTAAGGGGTATGGTTTGGCCCACCTGAGGATGAACCCTACACTTGACGATTTAGTATAGTGAGGATCCGTCGCGGTCCCGTGAAGCTCTAGGGTGGATTTTCTGATTGCGACGAGTTCTTACTAATTAATGGTACAGAGGGGGCGATAAGGCTGGGCTTTCTTTTCGACTTTTGTCATATTCTCTACTGCTTTTTTTTTCCGATGCTTGTCACCCTTACTCCCAGTCTTGGGAATTAAAGAAATGAAGAAAGAAAGAAAGAATATTTATAAACAAACTATGACAAATAATTGTAGTTATCTATAGTTCAAAGGCTTTGATAACCACATTCACGGACTGATGTCATTAAAGTCTTTGATAACTACATTTACTGACTGATGTCATTAGAGTTTGGTAACCACATTCGCTGAACAGGTTAGATTAGAGTAGCAGACAATCTTCAAATATGGTTTTCAAAAACTGTAAAACAAGTTTTTGAAAACCACGTTTGCTGACTGTTGTAGGTAGTCGTTGATAAAAACTTCACTGAATGGTGTAATTAAATTTAGTCTTTGATTTGCTAACTGATGTCATTAAAGTGTGAGAACCACATTCACTGACTGACTGTTTCATTAAGTTTCCTATTTGTTTTTGTTTTTTTCAACCAAATTTTCTCTCAATCTAGTGAGTAGATGCTGAGATTAAATGAATTTTAATTTTCAACCTGGGTTCAGAATTCAGTAATGGGTGAATTTTGGTGGATAGGAATCTGAATCAGTTGGAAAACCCTCTCTGAACTAGAATCAAAAATTGAAATGCATAATGTTCAATAGTTGGAATCAGAGTTGGAAACGGATACAGATTATCTAACAAACTTAGCCACAGTCCTGGCCACACTCATTTAATACATGGGTACCTCATGTCGAAGGATTCTCACTCCTCTTGTCCGTTTTGCCAGGTCCATCTGCCTCTCTCTTTGCCCACTATCTCCTGATTGATTGTCCCGCTTTGGCATCACCACGTCGTAGGTACTTTCCTGATATCGCCTCCATTCCCAATAGAAATTGACTTCCATTCTTGCTAAATCTCCTCTCTTTGGTAACGTGCTTTTTGCATTGTTATGAGAATTGAATTTATTTCATTGTAATTAGTTGCCATTGACGTTCCATTTCGTTATGTCTAGGTACATACAATAGTTTCGCAAGTATAGCCGCTTCACAGTGAGCAGTGTCTGCCATTGTACAAGAACTGAAAAAAGAAAAAAAAAAGTTTCTTTCCAAAAATTTTTACTATAAAAAAGTGTTCTGCTTGAAAAAATATTTAATTGCACTGTATATTATATTTTGTTTGTATTGTATCTTTTTAAATATTAATATTATGATTTATACTCTAATATTGCTATTAATTTTTTTCAGCTGATTTCTTGCAAGGGTATTCTGTGTTTCGCCTAAATGATTATTTAGGATTTCGAACTAGACAACAGTTTTGGGAAGAACCCGCTGTTCGAAGAATTATGGAAGGCATCAAGAACAAGGAAATTGACATGAAAAGTGCTGCGGAAATACTAGGCGTTTCGTATGGTACCCTTTATGGAAGGTATCGAGAAGTTTTTGGATATTTGAAGCATGCATGGGTAAGTATATTGCTACCATTACTACTATACTATTTTTGTTTAGATGTAAGTGGTTTGATTTGTTCATTCCAATTTTGTTACTTGCTTTGGCTCAGTTGTCATAGTTAACCTTGGGATAGAGAATGAATTTGCAACATGGAATCTGAAATATGATCAGCTGTTTAAATATGAGCTTTGATTGCTAGTTGCTACCACCAATGTATTGTTGGAATATTGGAATGGCAATATTCCTACCATTGTACTATATTCCCAGCGGATACGTCAGTTGGTTATTATTATTTTTTTTATATAGAAGTCTAGTGCAGTATTATTTCTAATCATCTATGTACAATTATGTTTAAAATAAGTTTTTTTTCGCTTGATATAAAGACCTTGTTTTATTCATTTTCTTACCTGCTTTTAAGACTTCTTTATATTGTGCCCGGAAATTTGGTCATTTTTTAAAAATGACTCTAGCAGTAATTATGATTTGCTTTTTCATTCTATTTTCCTTGTTAATTGGCCTTATACCTTTAGGTTCTCTTGGATTTTAAATACCTTTCCTGACAGAGTTTTTTATTTCATATAAAAAGATCGTTAACAACTATTTTTCTCCTTTTTTTTCTTTCTTCTACGTCGTTACTGCATGAAATTCATTTTGGTGTAAATTCGTTAAAGCTACTTGCATTTGAAATTTGTGAATAAGGCATAGAGGACCAAAATGAAGTTAGTATTTCATTGCATTATCTTCGTCATTTTTTTTTCTTTTTGGTTTTGCTTGAAGTATCCTCTTTTTCTTTTCTTTTTTACAGATTAAAGCAATATTCATTAATAGAAGATTTATATAAGTATTGATAATTTTCTCAATGCCAGATCTGTTTTTACTACGCTCCAGTTCATATCTGATTAGGAATTTAGCTAATTGTTGTATTCCAAAGATTTTCCTAAGGAAGTGCAAGAAATATTTTCTCCTTTTTTTTTATAGTAATCGCCACTACTGTGTGTGTGTCACATGAAGCGGAAGAAGTTAACTCCATAATATTCTGAGAAAAGGGATAATGAGGAAGCCTGTGGAAGACGGAGAAGAATTTGCACCTCCCAAAGCAAAGAATAAAAACTACTGATTTGTTCATAATATTTATTGCAGACTCAGAAACTTTTTTTTTTTTAAATTTCAACTTTTGTATTTTGCCTACGTTTGCAACTTCTGCTAATTGTTATTAATCTAGGAGTATTTTAGCTCTTAGTGATTTAAGTCTTTAAAAAAAACATTTCTGCTTGTGAACTGAAGAGGACGTTCTTGCAAAGATGTCAAATTTGCAATTTGCTTTCTACTCTATCAGTGGTGCTACATCTTTGTTCATTATTGAAGGCAGATACAAATAAATTAAGAACAAAAATAGAATATGAAGGCCCATTTTTAAAACATTTGCCTACATTACATGAATATTAATTATTTTGCTGGTGCGTTCTAACGCACACATTTTGTCAGCCAGTATATTTCTGTTCTTTCAACCAGTATATTTCTGTTCTTTTTATCAATACCATAGCCACAATGTAAAGAAATAGATTTTTCAGAAATAGATTTTTCTTGTTTCTGTGAAGGAGCTTCATGTACCTCTCTCCTTTCTTCAGGTTTAAGCATATTTATGTTTTATAATTTTTTTAAACCTATTTATTGACATGACTACTATTCTCAGGAATTCGTCTAAAGTATGTTTTAGTCTCCCAGAGATTGGAAGGCAATTAATCGCCATCCTTTTGCGAGAAATTAGATTTTAGTCTTCCTTATTCTGGTTTCTTAATATTTTCTTATGTTTTGTAAAGTTTATTTTTTTTATTTATTTTTTATTTTATTTGGGGTCTTAGCCTTTCTAAAGTATATCGCAGGTATTATACAGTCTCTAGAATGAGACAGCTTTTTGCAAAATTCAAACTACGTCTAACCTGTGGGGTATTACAATCAATATTTTAAATCTAGATATTTTTTTTTATTTATTTATTACTATATGAATAAGGAGAATGGTATTCAATTAGTAATTAAAGATAATTTTTGTAATTAAATTTTTTTTAGAAATTTATAACTAAAGGTGTTCAATTTTTCAAGCTAACATCATTCTAGAATTTTTTTTACAAATTTCTGAATATTTTTTATTTTTGTTTACGTTCAGGTAAATAAACCTGGCAGATCTCCTTCCTCCTCATCGCAAAAGGAGCGAAGTATCTGGGATGAGTCTCGTGCTCAAGACCTTATACAAAAGGTATTGGCCAAAGAGTTGTCTCTTACTGCTGCTGCTGTTAGACTTGGGGTCGACTACAATACATTCTTTGCTCACCTTACCGATAATGGGAAAAACCAGTCTCGTGTCGCTCTTCTTACAGGTTCTGGAGGTCCTGTGAATCGCTCGTCCCCTGGTTCCAAGAAAGGTAAAGGGAATAAATCTAAAAATTTAGATAGTTCATCGTCAGCTAACATGTCTGAATCAGCTTTGGCGAAAATGTCAGAAGATGATGACCTTGAGAGAGATGAAGAGATGGAGGAAGATATGGAAGGAGAAGAGGAGGAAGATATTATGTACAACCCTCCTGAAGATGGACAGGAGCCATTCTCTCCTTCATCACGTGATGCAGCCGAAGTTAATGGTAATTTTGATGAAGGAGAAGATGAAGAAGATATTGAAGATGAAATGGGGGATGAAGAAGAGGAAGACGTAGGCGAGGAAGATGAGGAAGCAGAAACTGAACCAAGAGGAGATGAAGAAGAATTTATGCATCCGGAAGATGATGATGATGATGAAGAAGAACAACCCACTGACCACCCATCAACTTTGCCACCAACCACTTCTGCTGCAACTTCACTACCCCGCCTTATATCCATGGAAACTATGGAAGGAGTTAACTAGAGTCCTACCCCCCCCCCCTTTACTACTCTTCTAAGCCTTCTCCGAGAAAAAGAAAGCCAGATTTACTAAAAGACAAATTATTATTATTGTTATTATTATTATTATTATTATTATTATTATTATTATTATTATTATTATTATTATAGTCAATCAAAACCAAGTTTTAAAAAAGTCACGTTAGGGATTTATTTGATTAGATTTCTTTATATAAATGTAGATTTTATAGATTTACTGGGCTATTATTATTATTATTATTATTATTATTATTATTATTATTATTATTATTATTATTATTATTATTATTATTATTATTATTATTAAATAATGTTTTGATTAGAATGAACACTAGAAAAGTAATTACTAGCATTAGTTTTGATTATATATATATATATATATATATATATATATATATATATATATATATATATATATATATATATATATATATATATATATATATATATATATATATATATATATATATATATATATATACAATATGTATATATGAGTATATTTTTCTATATGTATAACTAACTGCTACTACTATATATATATATATATATATATATATATATATATATTTTTATATATATATATATATATATATATATATATATATATATATATATATATATATATACTATGCACATATAAATGTATATTCGCAATATTATTATTATTATTATTATTATTATTATTATTATTATTATTATTATTATTATTATTATTATTATTATTATTATTATACTTTAAGAAACTGCGCGGCATTTTTTGAAAGTCATATTTTTTTTTTTTTGCGTGTTTTTTATTGCTTCATATTTTTTTTCCTTTAAACAGGGTTGCCATTGATAGACTTTCATTTTTTTTTACTCTTAATGCTTATTTGTTTGCATTTTTCTTTTCTTTTTTATATATATTTTAATAGTACTAACTATATAAATGATATTAATGCTATTTTTTTTCTATGCAAAGCTACACTCGCTCTCAATTGGTATTATTAATTTTTTTTTTGTTGTTTTTTTTAAAAAAAAGGTTTCGTGAATAGTTTTTTTTGATTGATGGGGAATGCTGAGAATAGTTTTCGACTTTTGTTTTTTTTGTTTTTTTTATATTGGTCTTTGAAATGGTTATAAGGAATGCCACCCAGTTTAGTGGTTTGAAGTGGTTAATTGAGTGAGGGTTTGTTAAATTTTTAAAATGCAAGGTTTAACCTTGGCTGAAATTGGATTTTGGTTCAAAATTTTGTTCTTTATGAGATAAATATAAAGAATTTTTTTTTTTTATTCTAATGGTTTGATACCAAGAATGTTTTTTTTTGTTTTTTTTTTATATATACTTTCGGTTTAATTAAGTTTATTGGTTATTTCTTTTGAAATTTGTAAAAAAAAAAAGTTGTTGAAATTTTCAGATAGAAAAGATTTAGTATATATATATAAATTATAATGAGAAAGTTTCAGTGAATTTTTTTTTTTTTTTTTTTAATTTATATCTTACATTTAAAAAAAAACTTTTATTTTGAAGTTTTATTATTGTCTTCGAGTTATCTCGAATATTTATATAACTACCATTACTAGTGTTTTAAGTATGCTAGGAAACAAAATTGGTTTTAGCATAGGTAGAGTAGGTACTTGTAGCTGTTTTTGTGAAGGTTTCAGTATGTCTTTATTAAAACTGCATAACGAAATCTTTTATTAAAAAAAAGTACAGTTTTAAAAAAAAAAAGTATTAGTAATTAAAAATTTATAGACCTTTTTACTTTTGCATATTATTTTAAAAGGTGCCTAATTTTATAGCCTTAGGGGTTAATGCTGATATTTGCTTAAAATATTTTTGAATTTTAAACATTCTTTATTAAGTGTATAAAGGTATAGTAGACCTTGAGAATCTTTTGACATTTTTTAATATTTTTTTTATTATTATATTTTCTTCGCTTGTTTACCCATAATAATATTTCTCATCTTAATTTGTTTTTTAATATCTTTGTTCATATGTGGTTGGTTTGTCTTTAAATTTTTTGTGTTCTTGATATTGTTCTTTTTCTTGATATTGTTCTTTTTCTTGATATTCATCTTCATTTTCTTTGATCTTGAAACATTTCGCTTTTCATAGGCTACTTTGGTAGTAGTAGTAGCAACATCGTCGCTACGCTCGAAGAATGATTGAATTAATTATTATAAAGTGATCTCTTGTTATAGGAAGATGGGAGATGACGCAGTTATTGTTAATTTGTAAATAGCTTTGCTAAATATAATCCGATTGATGTGTTTCGTTCAATATAATCCTATTTATATTAATTTATTTCTTTCTTACATAAAAGGATATATATATATATATATATATATATATATATATACTATATATATATATATATATATATATATATATATATATATATATATATATATATATATATATATATATATATATATATATATATATATATATATATATATACTTATATATATATATATTTATATATAATAAATATATATATATATATATATATATATATATATATATACA
>JABUQX010101530.1:0-10000 GCA_015478945.1 Trachelipus rathkii
AAAACCACATGATAATGACGAGTAGTAGCGCAAAAAAGATTTTAACCCATAAACAGTAAAACTTTTAGACTCAAGATTCTCGAGACGTGTATAGGAGTGTTTAATGTTTATATAGCACAGACTCCACCATACAGCGAGAAATATAGAAAAATTATATTGGAATATTAAGGTGATTGAAAAAGAATCCCGGCTAAGCTGGTCTCAGACAGTAATAAAATGTTAGTTTGAGAGTTAGACGAGGCTATATTCACAGATTCATGTATCTGCACGTTGCGCAAAGTCAATACAGAACCCGCCTGCTCCCACCCCCACATCTACTCCGTCAGTCATACGATCAGCCACTCACACAAAGAAACACCCACAAGCCTCACGTTAAACGAAATAATTACTAATAGTTTAAACTATGTCACGTTTACTAAATCCAACCACACACACACGCGCGCGCACACCTACACCTACACACACACAAACACACACACACCATACACACAACACACCAACACACACACACACACATCACATACACACACACACACAACACAAAGCCAAATCGTATACTGAAAAATAACTTAAACTAAGTTAATCTAATACCAAGAATGGATTGGATTGGAACAGCGTTACTTACATTAAAACCATATAAAATAAAATTTTTAAACCTTATATTAATAATAAAAGAAATCTTAAACAAAAAATCGTAATTCTTTATAACTAATATCTTAAAAATTAAAAAAAAAAAAATAAAACCAAACCTTAACAAAAATATATCAGATGGAAATTTCACGAGAAATTCACATTTATTTATATAAAGGCAGTAAATACTAAAACAAAGGAAGTAATAAACACTCAAACAATGCTGAAACTACATTGCACAAAAATTAAAGTTAAAACCATAAATAAAATTAAAACATACTTATCACACATCACATACATAAACAATTATTTTTTGAAATAAAATTCACAGCAAATTAAATATCTATATAATTTCGTTATATGTAAATATATATCTAAATTTTATAATAAAATCAATAGCTATTTAGTAATCGACATATAATAAAATAATGATATATATATATATATAAATAATATAAAGTGCTAAAATAATAGACGCATCTTAAACATTATAAATTTCATTAATCCGACTAGTTCGGTATTACAAAAACACCCCATGTTCAAGGCTGATATGAATAATTGATATAAACAAAATAAAACATAAAGATGATCATTAAAATAATAATACAAAGAGAATTAAGTTATTGGTTAGATAAAAAAAAAAATAACTAAAATAGATAAATAAGCAACCAAAAAAATAGAAATTCAAATTCACTATAAAAATGGTTTAAATTATTAAAATTGAGTAGAAGTTTCATTTAGGGAGGCTTCATTTCCAAATATATAAAGCTTCTAAAAACTGACCCAAATCTCAAGCATTTCCATGGTCAGAACATTTTGAAATTTTGATCAGAATATTATGAAATATAAACTGGAGAAGATAAAAATGCCAATAGGGTGGAGATGAATCGCCTCTAAAGTTCTTACTTGAATACCCTTGTTTTCAGGCAATCGAGATGGAGAGACATCTAATGTCTTTCCATGTTAAGAAAGCATCACAGCTATCACATGTATATAATAAACAAATGAAGAACACCAAAGATAACGGGCAGAGATTTTCTTTACTGTAAAGAAATTTACCAATCCTATTATCATTATGAAAATAAAAAGTTAAAACTTAATTGTGGGGAAAATGTATGCCAATTAGTTATTCTTTTATTAATTTCGGAACTAATTCTTCCTAAAAACAGTAATTTCTATGTAAAAGAAAATCTTTTTAATACAGAATATATAGGTGGAGAAGTTTGAATTTTACAAGTTTTAAATATTTGTCAATTAAAAAAAGTTGGAATTCATTTTCAAAAATAAGTTCTTAAATTATCAGAGTTCATTGCTAAGATTAAGTAGAAGAAGAAATTTGTGATCCTCTATCCAAACAACGTTATCAAATTTACTTAAACATGAATGGGATAAATGAGTTAAAAATGTTTGTTATTAATCCGGAACTACGTAGTTTTCTACAATACTGAAGTTGACAATTTATTATTCTCTCTAAATATTTAACATCCAAGAAGCCAGTGAGTTTTCTTTTCTCCTGAGCGTGTTAACTGTAAGTTAATCTAGGGAAAATTTAGAGAAGGACAATTCTTTTAGACCCAAAAGAAAATACATACAGATCTTTATAAAATGTGGGTTCTAGGGCCTTATCAAAGCCCCAGAAAGTTTCAAATTACACATGATAGAAAAATGTTGCCTAAGGTCCGGCACAGCCTTCCATCGCAAAACTCCATCAATCGTTGTAGAATTTATATAAACATGGAAAATAATATCTTTAAGGACATGGGAGAGTTAATCATTAAAAGCTTTTCAAATCCAAAACCGTTAACAGTGAGTTGGACAAAAAGTTCTTTAGTAAAATACTCAAAGGGTCATCTAGAGGTACATTTGTGAAAAGATTGTGATGTGCAAAAACTTGCCATGACATAATTATTTGCATTCTGGAAATTTCATCAACACAACAAAAGAAAATGTATCCTTAATGAAATAAATATTCTTTGTTAAGTTATCCAAAATAGGAATAAAATATTTTGATAAGTTGTAATTCAAAGTACCTATAGCTGATAAAATTGGACGGAAGAGAATATTGGTTTCTGTATTTGGGTAAAATATACATGCCAGGTTTGGCTCCTGAAGAAAAAAGAGAGTTTGAAGTTGAATCACTAATCATATGTTATTTTTTAATTTTCTCAAACAATACTTTTCAAGTAAATTTTAAATTATATTCTTATAACAACTACCTTCTATGATTTTAAATTTTGAAGTCTGAAAAATTGCTAAATCTTTGTTAACATAGTCAGTCTTATTAAGAATAACAATGCCTACTCCTTTATCAGGCTTTGTAATAATTAAGTTTTTATTATTTGAAAGTTCCTTCAAATTATCAAAGTCTGTTTTAGACAGAACACTCTTTAATTTTTTAGGGTTAAACTTCCGAAATGAATCAAAGGCAAGATTTTTGATATTAAGAAACAATCCTCTTTGATTTTCTTCAGAAAATTTGTACATAGTAGAATTAGAAAGTGTCCTAATGAGTTTTTCAAAATGTAATAAATATTTGCAAATATTTAAGTTTCTTGGAATCATAGCAAATTTTAGTCCTTTTGACAAAGTCTTTTTTAAACTGTTGCTAAGTTGATGGGAACTCAAATTAAAAATAACAGAATCAGGATTAAAGTTTTCTTCTCTTGATGTAATTCCTAAGGATAATAACTTCTTATAATGAATATTCTTAACAGTTGAAGATGTATTTTGAACAGTTCTTGACAAGACTCGATTAGCATATATAAAATCTATATAAAATATATTTTTCTTTAAGTATAAACTTGTATTCTTAATATTTTTAAGTTAACTCAATACCTCTCATATTCTTTATTTTTCATTTTTTAAAAGAATCTGTCTGACATCTCTTGTACGTTTTTGATCCAATAAGCCTTTTGTTCCAAAGTTTGAAATGAGTAAATTAGGAAATGTATATTAAATATGCAAGTATTTAAGAATGAGAGTTGAAGTTGAATTTTTGCCAATTTGGTAGACTCTTTTGTTGATTTTCGAAATTGTTAACAAAGTTCTCTCCAGATCATTGGCTAGTAAAGTAATAATAGAACCTTTTCTTAGAATCGGAATTTAATGCTAAATAATATAACGATCTTAAACATTTTAAATTTATTTAAATCCGACTGTTTCGGGTTATTACAAAAACACCCATTTTCAAGGCTCAATGATAATGATATACCACAAAAACAAAAACAGTTAAAATGATCATAAAATAATAATGAGAAGTGCTGCTTCACTTTTTTGGTAAAAAAATAAAAAATAAACTAAATAGTTAGAAAGTCAAACCCAAAAAATAGAAATTCAAAACTTCACTTAAGATGTTTAAAAAAATTATTTAAAATGTAGATTATTCTATATATTGCTTTGTTCCAAATATAAAGATTCCAAAACTTCAAAATCTTCAGCATTTCCATTTGTCAAAATTTTGAAATTGTGAAATTTATTATGATTAAACCTGGAAGAATGATTAATAATGGCCGAATAGGGTGGATGATGGAATTCCTCAAAAAAAGAAAGAAGTTTTTTTTTTTTCTGTTTTTAAAACTGAATTTCTCGTTGAGATACCATTGTGTTCAGCAATTCGTTGGAGAGACATCAATGTCTTCCCTATGTAGAAACATCAAGCTATCACATTTATTTAAGAGTAAACAAAGGATATTCAGAAAGATACGGCAATTTTCTTTACTTTAAAGAATTTACAAATCCTATTATCATTTATGAAAAAAGTTAAACTTAAATTGGGAAAGATGATTCAATAAATAGATTCTTCCCTAAAATAATTTCGTAACTAATTCGTTTCCTAAAAACAGGTAATTTCATATAAAGAATCTTTTTATCAGCAGAATATATAGGTGGAGAAGGTTGGAATTTTCATCGTAGATAGTTTTTAAATAATTTGTCAAATTAAAAATAGAAGTCAAAGTTTCAAAAATAAGTTCTCTAGTAGATCCGCCTTCAATTTAATAGTATGAAGAAGAAATGTTATCTTTATTATTAAAAACACTTCTCAAATTTACTGAAACATGAAGAGCTTAATTAATAATTGAACACCTACGTTCTAATTAGCTGAGTGTTGAAAATTATTATCTCTCAAAATTTTAACATCCAAGAATGCCAGTGAGTTTCTTTTTCTGTTTCAACTGTAAACTTAATGTTAGGATGCTTTGATTTAATATTCGCTTTAAAGATGGTAAGCATGTACTGGCGATCGAAAAGAAGGAAATGAATCATCAACATATCGTTTAATAAAATTGGTTTAAGTTAGGATGGGCAATTGCAATCCATAAGTTTTCAAAGTTACACAGAAGATGTGCTAAGGTCGGGCCCAATGCTTTCCATCGCAAACTCGCATCAATCCTGTTGTAGAATTTATTATAAACATAAATATAAATTACCTTGTAATGAATGGAAGAAGTAATCATAAAAGCTTTTCAAACAAAACCAGTTAAACCCCAGTGATGGTGAGCAAAAAGTTCTTTAAGAAAATATTCAAAGTTCCATCTAGGTATATTCGGATTTTTAATGTCAAAACTTGCCATGACATTAATATTGCATTCTGAAATAAACCAATCATCAACTAAAGAAAATGATCCTTAATCGAATAATATTCTTGTAAGTTATCCAAAATAGAAAATAAAAAATTTATAATGTAAGCAATACCTTCTTCAGCATCATACATACATAAAAAACTGTTTTGGGAAACCATAATATACCAAAATTTATATAATATATTATAGAATGTATATATATA
This sequence comes from Trachelipus rathkii, assembly GCA_015478945.1. NCBI lineage: Eukaryota > Metazoa > Arthropoda > Malacostraca > Isopoda > Trachelipodidae > Trachelipus > Trachelipus rathkii. Next base: position 5,414 of record JABUQX010101530.1, read on the forward strand.
TATAAGTATAGTATATAAAATAATATATAATATATATATATATATATATATATAATGAAATAAATAAGGAATAGTAATATATATATATTATATATAATAATATATATATATATATAGATATATAAATATGATTATATAGTATTCTGAGTATATATTAATATATATATATAATAGATATAATATTAGATATATAGAAAATATATATATAATATAATATAAATAATATATATATAAATATTATATAAAATATATATATAGATATATATAATAATATATATATATATATATAGTATAGTATACATTAGAATCACTCTATGAGCAAAAAAATTATTAAATGTGTACCAAAATGGAAAAAACAAATATAAAACCAATATAAAAACAGTTTTTGTTACAAAGCCCCGCAGAGGCTCGTTATCTTGTGGAAAGTTGAAAATTAAAGATTTATTTACTGAATTTTAAATATGAATTTCAGAATTATTGAATAATTTTGAATGAAGATCATTCCCACTGTGTCAGAAAAAAAGAGGAAGAGACCAAATTAAAATTAATTGTATACTTTCCCCACATTCTCCGTTGAGAAATAGCGCTTATATATATTATATATATATACATAAATCATATATATATATATATATATATAATAGTATATAATATAATATATATATATATATATATATATATATATAAATATATAATATGCCTTAGCTCCTACTTAAGGGTATCAATATTCCATTAACGTAGGGCTAGTGTGGCTTTCCATAAATCCCATAGGTAGGGCCTAGTTGGCTTCATAAGCCGATTAAAGTTAGGCTAGTTGGGGGCTTTCATAAGTCCATTAAGTTAGCGCCTAAGGGGCTTGTCATAGTCATTAGGTTACGCTAGTTGGGGGCTTTTAAATCTGAGGTATTAGGTTATGATATAGTTATTAGGGAGACACATATTAATATATAGTAGTAATTATATTTATATAATATATAAATATATATAATAGGACTATGTATAAATATATAAATGTATAAGTATAATATAGTAAAATCTAAATAAATATAGATTTGATTCATATATAATGTATAATAGAGAATATATCTTATTATTCCAAACAGCAGAAAAAAACGATATATATAATGATATGTCGATATATCCAAGACTCGATATTATCGATATATCGAATATCAAAGTACAGACGAAAGGAGTTTTTACCAATATATAGATATAAATAAATATATATATAAATAGATATATATATATAATAGTATATATAATATATAATAATAATAATATATATATTATAACTATTATAATATAGATTATATATAGATAGTAAAATAATAATAATTAAGTGTAGCGGATAGAATTTCAGTATTCGCGAAGCAGCGATGCGATAGTTAAAATGAAGATCCAAGATCGCGAAGGACTAGCGGATAGATGGGCTCTTAAAACGAATGTCACTGACCCTTCATATATACATTTTAATTTCCCATATAGCTATAATAATTTATAATAACTATAAAATATAATATAATATATATTAAGAATAATAAAGATATAGTATAATAATATTATATATATATAATAATACAGATTAATACTTGATATAGTACGCTATATAATTAATTATATATACTACGACTATATGTATATACCCACGCATGGACGACCAGTGACAGCGGATCAACACTAACATTTTAGGGGACCCAACTCTATTATTAGCCCTAACAAACATCATACCTCGCCCAACCGACTACACCAAATTGGAAAATAGTAACGACTCAGCGAGTGCATTACAAAATCAATCATTTCGTCAGAATTTATCGCATTACGATCATAACAACGAATAAAAGACTCCGTAAACCAGCGTCATACAACTATACACGTTAGATTATGTGATATCAGATATGTAACATTGAGTTCTGTGTATCGGTTACAATCTATCGACTCCCATCACACGAGTTAGTATATCGCACGAGCCCAGAATTATTCAACATCCTGAGGGGGCATGCAAGAATCACCACCTGATACGATATATCTGACTAAAAGTTTAGGAATAAACTGTACAATTAATCATATCTCACTATATATAAATAAACTCATGATAGATAGATCTATTTATATCTAATTCTAAAGCTATTTATTCTACTTTTGAATATAATTATATTTTTCTAATATTTCTATAGTTTAATGTTTTATATACTAAACATAAGTCCTACGCCTGTCTAATAAAGCCAATAAAGAATCGATTCATGGAGTCTAATAGGGATAGCCACCCAAATGAATATCCTCATAACAGATTTTAAGTGGCAGTGTATATATATTTATTTAAATGATGTTTAGCATCTATTTATTATTATCTTTATGAGGGCTGGGTATATATATTATTATTCTCCTTTAGTCAAGGCATTCATCATCAATTAAGTGACATCCACTAAAAAATTAATTATTATCCCCTGCTGAGGTAAAATCACATTATAGTATCTCAAAGAAATTATTATTGATATCTAGGGATTTAGAAATATAATAGTTTATATACAATATGTAACATATGCTATCATAATACAGGTAAGTATACAAAATGGTTTATATAATACTACCCACCATAGGGTAAGGTCTATACTGATCACTCTATGAAAGGCCCTACAGTAGGTAATAAAGATAATATATATAGATATAGTTATAATATATGATAATATATATGATATGAATAAATTAATATATAATATAAGAGTATATATATATGGATATATATATATATAAATATATATAATAGATATAATATAGAATTATAATAGATTATATTTATATTTAAAATATTATAGAGTTAGATAAAATATATAAAATATTAATATTAATATAATAATATATAATATTATATAGATAGTTAAAAATATTAGAGGTTAACATATATATATAAGTAAAGAGAATTATATATATATATAATAATATAATATATATATAATATATTTATATATATATATAAATATATGATATATTTATATATAATATATATATATATGAAATATATATATATATATATATATATAAATGAATTAAACCCACTTTTTTTTTAAATAAAACGTCAAAGGCATAATACTGTAAAAACGTCTTTAACCCAAGGTTTCGACTCCAACACTTGGGGGTCTTTATTCAATAACATTATTAAACCTGTTTGTTACAATTACCAAAAATACATAAAAAAGAAATTCCCCCCAGAAATATCATTTTAATTATCAAGAGTTATAACTTACAATTTGTTGTTATCCTGGTTGAAAATCAAACTAAGATGTTTTTTAATTAGTAACATTTTTAATTCACACATTAAACATTCTAAAGATTTTTTAAGAAAAATTAATTATAAAAATTTTTCGAATAAATCTATGGTAAGTTTCGATATGGGGTCATTGTTTATGAATGCTCCTATTGATAACAAGTTAGATTGGTTGGAACTATACATTCATGATAAAGACATTAATTTCTCTATTTCTTTTGTAAATATTAAGAAACTTGTTAAACTGTGCATGGAGCATTCATATTTTTATTTTAATAATGTTTTTTTTTTTAAACTAAATTTTGGTCATAGTATGGGATCCCCTCTCTTCCCTACAATTAGTAATATATGCGTGGAATTGTTTGAAATAAAATTTATATTTGCTGAGAATTGTTTCCCAAACCAAATATAAAATGGTGACGCTATGTTGATGATATTTTTGCTATTTTCCCAGTAATGTTGATCCCAACTAGTACTTGAAAATTTTAATCCGTCTATTAAATATACTTTAAAGTTGCCGGTTAACAGTAAATTACATTTTCTGGATATATTGATAGTCGTGATATATTGATAGTAGTGATAAGTTTTGTCCAGTATTTTCTATATATCGCAAGTCAATGTTCTCAAATTCTTGTACACATTGGTACTCCATTCATTCTTATAGTGCAAAAGTAGGTATTATGACAGGCCACTATCAAAGAGCCATGAAGATGCGTAGTCCTTGTTCTCCTGATAATGAGCTGAATTTATTAAAAGCTCCTTTGGTTCTTTGCATTATCCAGAATATGTTATAAATTAAGCAAGGAAAAAATTATACTAAGTGGGTGAGACCATTCCAAAAACAATTAAAAAAGATGAAATAATGGTTATCCCCTTCCTGTCGAACCTGAAGGGAAAAAATTATATGAAATTCAGTGTCCTTAGTAAAGTCAATCGCAAGCACTTTAAAGGAAACCCTATGTCGAATTATCAATCAAATAATAAAGAATAATACACAGAAATTTATAGAATTGATTGGAAAAATTGTCACTAAAAATATTTTGGTGAGATAGGTAATTTTATTTATCAATATAATTATAATTTGATTAACTGGGACCGTAACTTCCCATAACTTACCATAACCATAATAATGAAACAAACTCGGCAAAAACAATTCTATCCTACCATAATGTAGAAAAAAGAAAATTCTTTGAATCATTTGTCAATAAAATATCAGGAATTTCAACAGAATTTTTGGAGATGTAAAAATTGATAATTTTTCAAATGATTTATTAATGAATGAAAATTAATACAAAAAGCTTCTTAAGAGTTACATTTGGAGTCTT
>JABUQX010101530.1:12500-15000 GCA_015478945.1 Trachelipus rathkii
GTCACTATGTAAGTATAATATATATTATATAACTATATAGTATATATATATATTATATATGATATATTATTATAATATATAATAATTTATATATATATTAATATATATAGTGTGGTGAAGAGGTGCTGGGACGTAGTATATATATATATATATATATGATGATGCTGATATTATTATGCGTATGTGTACGTTGAACGATGAAGGTATAGTAAGGGGTATATATATATATATATATATAATAATATATATGATATATATATATATATATATATATCATTACTCTCTATTTGTGAGTGTCGAACCCGAGCCCTCGCGTTGTCATGCAAGTATTTTGCCAGTAGACCACGATGAGCTAGACGAAATGTCGGACTTAAGAAAACTCTTCTCAAAGAAGGTAAGATTGACCTTAGAGAAAGCTTTTCTGCTCACACTCGGAACAAGGGTTAAATAGGACTCCTGCACTCAGAGAGAGGATCTTTCTATCAACATTTTTAAATCTGCTAAAACACTCACAGTTTTTAAAAATATAGAAATTATTAAACTATCCTTGTGCCTTTCAAACCCGAATACTAGCTTTGTTATGCAAGTGTTTTACCACATTTTTAAAAATGTTGATAATAACATACTCTCTCTGAGTGGAGCCCTGTTTGACCCTTGTCCCGAGTGCGAGTGAGGAAGTTGTATCAAAAGTCAATGCTTAACTTTTTGAGAAGAGAATTACTTCAAAAGTTGGGGCTTTCTTTTATCTCATCGTGGTCTAATGGTAAAACATTTGGATAACAAGGCACAAGCTCGCGTTCAAAACCAAAAGGAGACATTAGATTAATTTTTATTTTATTAAAAACTGTATGTGAGCAATTTTATATATATATATATATATATATATGAGTAGTATATATATATATATATATGATCGATTATATGATATATATATATAGTATATATATATATAATAATTATATATATATATATATATATATGTATGAGTCGATTAGAAAACCTTGAAAAAGATAAATTGGTAAAATTTTGGAAAAGAAGTTATTTATTAGTAAAGAAAAACTGATGAAATCTTTCGGATTTTTTCTTCTCTTTCTTGTAATGTAAAAACGATTGAAATCTTTTATTGACCTTCTTTATAGATCAGAGGATTGATTAGAATACTGTTTACTCTGAATTTTGGTTTGTTTTGTTCAAATTCGTGAAGAAGTTTCGCTTACCATTGTCAATTTTGCTAAGCTCAATCTTTTAGGCGAGTCAAACATTCGAATTTACAGATGTACTCAATATTTATTAAATATCTTGCAGCTGATATAAAGGAAAATACAAATTACCTAGAGTTTTACAGGCAAAAGTCATTTAGAATTGTGTAAGAGTATTTTTTTGCGTAAAATTCCGAAGTGGCACTTATGAAACATTTAAACAATATGCATAATGGCGAAGTGGAGGTACTTAAGCACCGATCATTACGTTCGGAGTAAGACCGAATACACCTTAACATACAACGGACATTAGTTGGAAGGTGGATTGAATAATAATAATAATAATAATGAATAATAATAATAATAATAATAAAATAATATTTAATTAATAATAGATAAGAAAAATATTACTACTGTTACTTGTTCTACTAATACTAATAATAATTAATACAATAATGAATAATAATAATAATTAATAATAATAATAATATAATCATAATAATAATATATGATAATAATAATATAATAATAATAATAATAAGAAAAGAAGAAGAAGAAGAAGAAGAAGAAGAAAGAAGAAGAAGAAGAAGACAGAAGAAGAAGAAGAAGACAGAAGAAGAAGAAGAAGAAGAAGAAGAAGAAGAAGAAGAAGAAGAAGAAGAAGAAGAAGAAAGAAAGAAGAAGAAGAAGAAGAAGAGAAGAAGAAGAATAATATATATATATATATATAATATAATATATAATATATATCTGATTATATATATATATATAGTATATATATATATATATATATATATATATTTATTATATAATATTAATAAATTCATTTTAGCCGACGTTTCGTAATTTAATGTTAACAGAATGTGAAATGGGATGAAGAAGATGATAAGTCCACTAAGGAATGACTAAATAAAGACCATTCACAGAGGGCAACTTAAAGCTAAGAGGAATGACTAAAATGTAAAGATAATTAGTCATTCATTGAATAAGCAAATACTTATTCTAAGAAAGAAAAGAAAAACACAATGGATTACAAAATCGGGACCAAAACTTATCTCGATTATAAAATGTGTTCCAAAAAACAAAAACTCTTGTCCAAAGGAACAAAATTTTAAATTCTTCGTCAGTAGAAGCATTTTGGAGAATAGAAAAGATATTGATGCATCTAGGAAGTTTATTTAGTGAGAACGGAATGATCTCTGATAGTTCTGAATTATCTGGATGAGAAATAGGAGATGAGTAAAATGAAAGGAAATGCACTGTGGCTTGAAGCCCTCATCTTATAGTTGTAGAACTCGTAT
>JABUQX010101531.1:0-2500 GCA_015478945.1 Trachelipus rathkii
CGAGGAAACAAAGAAATATTTCACTATTACTTGTCCTTTTGGTAACTACAGTTTTAACTATTTAATACAAGGACATAAGTGTTCTTCTAGTGCCTTTCAGCGCTTCATGTCAATTTTGCTTGGGGATTTAAGGAATGTTTTTGTTTATTTAGATGACATATTAATTGCCAGTTCGACTCTTGAAGAGCATGTTGCAATGTTGGAGAAAGTTTTAGAGAGATTAAAGTATATGAAAATTTATATGAACCCAAAAAAATGTGTACTTGCAGTCGGAGAAACAGATTTTCTAGGTTTCAATATTAGCGAGAAGGGAATCAGGCCTAGTAAGGAGAAAATCGATGCAGTGGTGAATGTTGCAAAGCCAAAAAATATCAAACAACTTAGAGCATTTCTCGGTCTATATAACTTCTGCCGAATCAACATAGTCGGGGCGGCTCAATTGTTGCAACCCCTAACGAAAATGTTGAAAGGAAAACCCGCCTCCAATAAAAGGATTTCCTGGGGAGTAGAAGCCGAGCGAGCATTTCAAGAAGCTAAAGCGGCTATGGTGAGTGCGCCACCCTATTGTCGTTCCCTGATGAAAAAACTGAGTTACTATTATACACGAAGGTAAGCGAGCTTACTATAGCCAGCGCACTTATGGGAGAAGAAAATAATCAAACAAAGATTTTCGCACTTTACAGTACTATACTTACTGAGGTGGAAGTGGCACTACCACAGTTAGTTAAGGAATTATTATGCGTCAATAACAGTTTACAAAAATATGCTTACTTAATTGCAAATAGGAAAGTCAGTATTTGTACCAGCAACAGTGGGCTAATCACGGCTTATACGAAAAAGAGTGCTACAAAAGTTCATAATATTCGGGAAATAAATTTATTGAACACCATTGCAAATTTTGACATTGAATTTAAATTGGTCTCTAAGGCTAAAAATAAATTGGCGATAATTTTAACAGAATTGGCTAACGAAAGAGATAAGATCATAGAGGCTGGGGAGTTGCAATTGCAACTGGCTTGTATAGAAGATGGGGAGTGGGCGTGGCCAAAAGAAATTGCCATGGAAACGGAGTTACAACTAGAGGAAGAGTTTTGTGAATGGAATTCTCAGAATTCCATTGTGGAAGGGTTAAGCCCTTTAAATCGCACGTTAAAAGAACAAGACTTACTGGAGTATTATAATAATAATAATAATAATAATAATAATAATAATAATAATAATAATAATAATAATAATAATAATAATAATAATAATAATAATAATAATAATAATATTATAATATAATAATAATAATAGGATAATAATAATAATATAATAAAAATAATAATAAAAAAGATAATAATAATAATAATAATAATAATAATAATAATAATAATAATAATAATAATAATAATAATAATAATAATAAGAATAATAATAATAATAATAATAATAATAATGAAAATAATAATATAATAATATAATAATAATAATAATAATAATAATAATAAGTGCAGCGATAGTGGTAGTATAGTAGTAGCTAGTAAGTAGTATAGTAGTAGTAGTAACATAATAATTAATAATAATAATAGTAAAAGCGATAGTGGTAGTAGTATATTAGTAGTAGTAATAATAATAATAGTGGCAATGGTAATAGTAGCGAAACTGGTGATGATAATGACTTTGACGATTTTGTAATAAATACTATAACTTACAGTAAAAAAGGGTTAAATGGAATGATGAAGAAAATTCAGGATGGTGTAGATTTCAAAGAGATAGCTATAGAACAGGAGACTGATGGTTATATAAGGGACCTAATAAAGGGGCTGAAAACTAGTGGATTGAAGGCCTGCTACAAGGAATTCATCCATCGGGGCAAGGAGCTGTCTTTGGCGGTTGACATCTCTACGGGCACAGCTAGAATATTAGTACCGGAAAATCTGGTGGATGATGTCATAGGAAAAATACATAATACAAATCACTTGGGAATTAAACGGACTTTGACTATCCTGAAAGCGGATTTTGCCTTCAGATTTATGCATAGTAGAGTAAAGAAATTTATACAGAGTTGTGATGTCTGTCAAAAAAATAAGAGCGTTAGAAGGATATCTCCAGAATTCGGCAGATTTAAGGAGGTCTCGGAGAAGTTTGATACTCTTCATGTGGATTTGTGTAAGTTACCCTACAGTATGGGATTCAATTATCTGCTTGTTTTTATCGACAGATTTAGTAAGTATCCCTTCGCCTACCCTCTTAAACAGGCAACGGTCGACTCGGTATTAAATGTGTTAGTGGGCGAAATTTTTCCGTTCTGTGGCTCTATAAAAAAGCTCATCTCAGACCGGGGAAGCCAGTTCACTGCCAAATTATTTAATGACGTGTGTAACCTACTCAACATAGACAATATTATCACGACGCCTAATTCCCCTCGTTCGAACGGACTAGCGGAAAAATTAAATCAAGCTCTCATAGTGACACTAAGGTGTATGATTAATGATAGGGAGAATGAAGGGTTAAAATG
>JABUQX010101531.1:7500-12929 GCA_015478945.1 Trachelipus rathkii
TTCTTGCAGAACGAAGGTTTAAATTCCCCTAAGAGTGGGGGTATAAAAAATTCAATTTTTTTTCTTTTAAAAAAGTTTTTTTTTAAAAAAATATTGAAATAAGGAAAAAGTTTTAGAATAAAAAAAAATAAATTACGTTTAAATCTTCCAAAATTTCAAGAAAACACGAATTAAAAAAAAATGAAAGGAAAAAGGAAAAAATAATAAGTATCAAAAATTGAAATGAGTTGGAAAAAAAAAAATTTTTTCCTTATTTCGTTGATCTGTTTGTATCTTTCTTTGGACACAGATTCGGATGAAATACAGATACGAAAGCTGATTTGAATGCTAATGTGGATGTAGATATTGGTGTGGTCATTAAATTTGATGGACAGACGAATGTGGATGTGTATTCGGATAATTAACTTATGCGGGCATATAAGTGGACGTAGTTTTGGATGTGGCTATTAAATTGGATAGAAAGACGGATTTGGGTGTGTATTTGGATTAATATATGGATGCGGGCATAGATGTAGATACGGATGTGGTCATTAATTCGGATGAAGAGACGGATGTGGTCATTAATTCGGATGAAGAGACGAATGTGAGTGTGTATTCTGATAGACATACAAACTCGAGCGTAGATGTGGATCTAGATACGGATGAAATATGCGGATGCAGAAACGGATGTGGGCATGGATTCTGATCGAGATACGGAAGGTAGTTTGCAATCAGATGAAAATACGGATGTGAGCATGGATTAGAAAACGGATACGAATGTTTTAATAGATTCTGTGTAATCAGTTATAGATGCTGATATGCATTCTGATGAGGAAACGGATATGAATATGGATTCGGATGTGGACATAGATTATAATATGGAAGAGCATTATAATATGATGCTGATGCAGATAAGGAAGTTTTTGCGTAATTGCCGATATGGACAAGGATGCGAATTCGATGAGGATACGGATGTAACGATGAAGTGCTATTCTGAATAATATGCATATGCGGATGTAAATACGAATATGCGGATACAAATACAATTTGCAAATGCGGATGCACATACGAATATGCAGATGCAAATGCAATACGCGGATGGAAATACAATTTGGGGATGCGGATGAAAATACAATTTAAAGATCGGGATGCAAATACAATATGCGGATGTGGATGCAAATATACGAATTTGTGGATGCAAAAACAATATGCAGATGCGGATGCAAATTTGAATATGGGAATGCGGATGCGGATGCTAATACAAAATACAGATAAGTACATGAAATAAATCTGAAACGTATTTTAAATTTGAATAGTCTATCTTTATTTGCTTCTGTTGTTCTCCTTTCTGCAATTGATGGTCTATTTGTTTATCATTCCTTAACCTGAGATTGACAAGCACAAAATAAACAGAATGCACTCAAGACCATGTCAATAAACAAATTATTAAAAATCGATATACAAATCGATAGATAAAAGATTGATATATCGAAAATAAATCGAAACTATTATTGATTTTAAATTTGATGACATACATAATAATATACAAATTATTAAATTAATATTATAAATATACTATATAAATAAAATAAATAAATATATAAAGATAAATATATAATATAAATAATAATTAAATAATATATATATATATATATATAAATATAAAATAAATAAGATAACTATATACAAAAAAATAAATATATAATAATAAATAAATATATAAAAATATAATAATATATATATATATATATATATATATATAAATATATAATATAAATATCTATACATTATCGTGAGCACATTTTCCAAAATTCAAAAAATAACTGAAGATTACATAGAAACCGAAGAGAGAATCAACCATACAATTGATGACTAGTCCCAGGTTTTAGACAATATATTGTAAAAAAAAAACAAAAAAAATCCTGGTTATTTAGAGATATATATATAAGCGAATCCAACCAAACATAACTTTAGCCTAACTTAACACATAATATATCTAACCTAACCAACCCAACAAATAACGCTAAACCTAACCTAACCTAACCTAACCTAACCTAAACCTAACATAAAATTCACCTAACCTAACCTAACCTAACCACTAACCTAACCAACTAACGTAACTAACCTAACCTCACGCAAACTTAAACCTAACTACACTCACACTATAACCTAACTAACCTAAACCTAACCTAACCTAACCATAACCTAACCTAACCTAACCTAAACCTAACCTAAACTTAACATAACCTAACCTAACCTAACCTCATAACTATCCAAATTTTACAAATACTAAAGAATTCCGAATACACTGTATGTAGTCTACAGTCGAATTATTACCTGCTCGACCAATTATAGCCGCTAGATACCCATCATCGAAATAGATCTGTATCAAAAACAAATGGAAATTGGTGAAAGTTGAATGACGTAAAATTAATCATTTTGTCAATCCACTGAATTAACTTTTACTAAATATTTTTTATATAATTTATTTTATCATTATTTATTTACAATATACTTTATGGTTTTAATTTCGGCATTTAGCATTATCATAAAATGATTTTGTATTACTAAATTTAATAAAAAGGGTAATTTTAGAAGTTACATCAAGAACGATTTATAAAATATAATAAAATACCTATAATATATATTATATAATTTAAAGTATGTATAATATATTGTATATATAATTAATATTATATATATTTATAATAATATATATCATAAATCATAAAATAATAAATAAGAATCGAAATCTAATATAATTAAAAAAGATGTTTATAAAAAAAAATAAAAAATATAAATACTATATAGTATATATATATAAAAAAAATACTAATACTGCTACATATGAGTAATATTATATTAATATATATATAATATAATATTAATAATATATATATATATATATAATATATATATAATATATATCTATATATATATATTATATGTATTATATATATATATAATATATAATATATATAATAAATATAATCGTTATACTATATATATATATATAATATATAATATGATAATATATATAAGTATATAATATATATATATATATATATATATAAATATATATATATAATATATATAAATATATATATATATTATATATATATAATTATATATATATATAACTAATAATCAATATATAGTAGTTAAATATATTATAAATATAATAAATATATCTATAAATAATATATAAATAATATACACTATAAAAATAATATATAAAAAAAAATAATATAATACCTATACAACTATAATATAAACCCCAAACCCTAATAATCCACTCCATATAAATAAACAAAAAAAAATATTAATATACAATACACTATAAAAACGATATTATAAATAAACTCGTATAATCTATACTATATAATATATATATTATATAGTAATATATATTATATATATAATATTATAATATATATATATTATATATATATATTATTTAAGTTAAGATTTGAAAACTTGTTAATTTCCTAGAATTTAATTTTTAAATTTGTATCTTGATTTCGAAAATTCATTTGTCTCTGTGTCTGTTTTTTTACTTAAGAATTCAAAAGCGTTCGAGGGAGATTAATATTGTATATTTCTTTCACTTGAGAAATATTTAGATGAGGCACACTTCTTAAATAATAATAATAATAATAGATAATAATAATTAATAATAATAATAATAATAATAATATAATAATAATAATAATAATAAAATAATAATAATAATAATCAATAAAATATATACGGAGTTAAAATTGCTATCTTTGCCACCAGGTAAACGTATAATTTGTTTTTGGATTGTTATGATTTGACAAGTGTTGATTTACATTGTAATTCATTTCAGGGGGATCAATAAATTGATTATGAGACTTAATACTAGCTAAAAGTATTTTTTTCGCAGTACAAGAAAAACACCAATCTTTTGTTTTTTTTGGGGGTTTTTTTTTTTTTGGATTTGGCTAATTTTCACTAGGATAACCAGCAGTAGTTTGACTGTTTACACTTTAAACATACACTTGAGCTTAACTTAACATAAACCAAAAATTACTTTGAAGACCTCATACCATAACGGTTGCTAGATACTAGAGTGGCCTCAAAGAATCTGAAAATTCTCTTTCGGCTGCATGATTATTTTTCCTTTTTTCAGTTGTTCCAACTAAACAAGGGTCTCACTCACTCACCCTTAAATGAAATAAAACACCAACAAACTACCAACTACATTCCCAACAACTCTTTTAATGATCTAGCCAAAGTCAACGCCTATAAAACTCTCGTACTTTCTAATGCTCGTGACCTTCAATCTTTGTGACGAAACGTCGATGCTTTGTCTCCCTTTCAATAGCTATTACAGAGGCAGGTGCTCGAGGAAATTGACCACGTACATATTCCACCACATTTAAGACGTTCTCGTTGCACATGGAATTTTGTGTGGATTTTGAACACTCCAGGCTTCTGTGGTGTTTTCAACTCTAAAGCCATACATGTTATGTGGAATTCTCTTCCATATTTTGTACTTCCAGCCGAGTGTAATCTCCCTCACTTTATTAATTGCTCTCGCCTGAGAGGTTTGCGTTTGGTGAGGATTCGGATATGGTTTTCATTTTTGCCACTTTTATTATTACTGTACACCCTTTCTCCATTGAGTGGTGTTAAAAACTGTAACAAGGAAAGTTTATTTTATAACGTGCTTGCTTGTTCTTTAAGGATTAAGTCTGATTTAGTACTGCAACACTCATTGTAAAATTAAAATTATTCCTTGTATTTATAATAACACTTACGAGTACATGAATAGATTAAAAATGAGATAAACTTAATATTAACCATAATATTAATCAATAATCATAATATTAATCATAATAATAATCAATGTGTCCGTTATATGAAAATTAAATCAATTTTGTTTACCGTTATATGAAAATTAAATCAATTTTATTTACCGTTATATGAAAATTAAATCAATTTTGTTTACTTTATTTACAAATTCCATTATAACGTTTTGTTATTTCCCCCATATTTTAAAGCGGTTAAAGGTGGTATTTCAGATACATTAAATATTTACAAAGATAGGAAAGTAATCTTTAAGGTCAGCTTTTATGATAAAGGAATTTATATAGAAATCTAAATTCGCCGAACAGGAAATAGGTTTTCTGTCATAATTATTGTACTGTCTAACAAGTTGTGTAATAAAATTTTAGGAATCCATATACTCACATTAGGTGTTAGGATTATAAAAAAGTTGATACCTCTGATGAAACTATATATATAATATATAATATATAGTATATATAATACATATAAGGATATATATATATAATGAATGAATAATATATATATATATTTAAATGTCTATTCTATAAAAAAAATAACAATAAATAATATACGTCTATGTCAAAGGATGCTATAATATAGATAGAATATTTATATTATATATAATATTATAATAT
>JABUQX010101532.1:0-56182 GCA_015478945.1 Trachelipus rathkii
GGCAAGCCCCTAGCACCCCCACACTGCTATGCCATGTTTTTGTTCTATTGACTTACTGTTTACATCATCTTTAGCCATGTAATGTTTAAAATAACAAAATAAGTTCTTCTGTTAACATTGCTAACATATGTATTTTATTAAAATCATTCTAGGTTTTTATTTAAAAATAACAATTATTCACTTACATTTATATTATTCGCTCGATGTTAACTAAAATATTTCAAAGTTTTTTAAATAATTCGGATTTTCTTTATTATTATTATTATTATCTATGTACATTGACAATCCAACACGAGAAAACACAACCGCACTCCTTACAGATACGAAAAACTGACCTCTCTGTAAAATGTGTTGAAATAACCACTTTAGGCCTAATTTATGATAAGCCTTTTTGTACCCCGGGCGATTTAGGCCTAATACCAGGTCAAAATATATTTCAAACTGACCTTTTTCTGTAAAATGTGGTGCAATAACTACGTTAGGCTTATTTTTATTATTATTTTTATTATTATTATTATTATTTTATTGTTATTATAGACAAGAATCGAGAATCAATGTTATTATTATTTTTATAAATATATTTCAAATTGAAACATGCTGGATCGGTAATTTTAAACAGGTAAGAAGGAAATGCTTTCTTGTGATTGGATGGAGTAATCCTTATCTCTATGACCGCTCATGTGATTGGTCGAGAATTATTTTATCGTCTTTGGTTTTAAGGTATGTAAAACATGTTTTTTCATATCCTGAGCCTTACCTGTGACTGGATGAAAATTTTGTTCCTTAAACTTGTATTTGAGCAGGTGTGTTTTATTATCTTTTATGACCCAAACTCATTTTAAAAATCATAATATTTTGTTTAAGCGGTGTACAAGTTATCTGATTTGTATTAAAGTGTTTTATTTTTTACTAAGTGTATATCATATTTATAATAAATACTTACATTGAGGAATAATTATTAATTTCACTAGAATAGATAATAATTAATTCACTAGATTTATAGTAGATCACGTGAAGCAAAACGTAAGAGCGCCCGCAAGCGCGACCCGGTGCGGAACAGCCGCATGAACCCGCCGGCGTAATATTACTACGCGGTCGCGAAAATATTTTCTTTATGATATGCCGTTGTAAACTTTCATTACATCATTTTGTATTTTCAAATATACCGCTTCCTATATTATGAGCCGTCCATTTTATTTCTTACTTGAACATTTTTAATTTTATTTATAGAAAATACCATTTCACTGGTAAAGTTTCTTGAAAAACATTTAGTTTTGAAATGAACATTTTGTTTTGTAGAAAAACAGTTTGTTTTATTTATCCTAAAGTTATAATTCCTTGAGGGAAATAGAACAAATAGTCGGATGTGACGCTGGCTATGTTCCTCTTTGTGGTATGCCTTTAAGATTTTATTACTTTAAGGCATATAAAACAAGTTTTATATGCCTTAAAGCTACACCTACATAGGACGTAGAGTTAATGTATAGAAGTTGTCCCATACCCTCCTTTTTCAAGGTATGTCTTTACGGTTTTAATCTTCTCTATGTATAAGTTATGAAAAAGTTGTTTATTCTAAAATATTATTACTATATTACTATATTAGTTAAATACACAATGCGTGTACATGCATAATAAACTTACCCTCCTTGTACAAACCGTAATTTCTCTTTATGGACTTCCAGTATTGGTATCATATTATTATACTTCAAATTACATCGAAGTATGTAAGTTCATGCCTCTTCTATATCAGCTGTTGTATGCATTCGGTAACCATCAAGAATATCTCACTTGGTTTTTAATAAACACTGATATACCAGGATTTTAAATAAACTAATGCGTTTGAACATATGTTATAATATTCGTAAATATGCCTTGATACAGTACACAAACTAATATTATACATACTGAATGGGACGGTGTCCAAAAGATATCATCATATTTTCGCGACCGCGTAGTAACATTACGCCGGCGGGTTCATGCGGCTGTTCCGCACCGGGTCGCGCTTGCGGGCGCTCTTGCGTTTTGCTTCACGTGATCTACTATAAATCTAGTGAATTAATTATTATCTATTCTAGTGAAATTAATAATTATTCCTCAATGTAAGTATTTATTATAAATATGATATACAATTAGTAAAAATAAAACACTTTTAATACAAATCAGATAACTTGTGCACCACTTAACAGCTAAAATGACTATGATTTTAAAATGAGTTTGGGTCTAAAAGATAATAAAACACACCTGCTCAAATACAAGTTTAAAGAAACTAAGTTAATTTCATCCATCACAGGTAAGGGGCTCATGTTCAAATACAAGTTTAAAGAACAAAGTTAATTTTCAAAAGACGATAAAATAATTCTCGACCAATCACTTACGAACTCATATAGAGATAAGCATTACTCGTAAACCTTTCCTTCTTACCTGCTTAAAGGATCTTACCGATCCAGCATGTTTCAGTTTGAAATATATTTATAAAATAATAATAACATTGATTCTCGATTCTTGTCTATACTGGAATTACCTTTTGACCTGGTATTAGGCTTAAATCAGCCTGGGTTACAAAAAGGCTTATCCTAAATTTAGGCCTAAATTTAGGCCTAACGTAGTTATTGCACCACATTTTACAGAAAAAGGTCAGTTTGAAATATATTTTGACCTGGTATTAGGCCTAAATCGCCCCGGGGTACAAAAAGGCTTATCCTAAATTTAGGCCTAGTAGTTATTTCAACACATTTTACAGAGAGAGAGCAAAGTCAGTCTTGTATCTGTAAGTGAGTGGGTTGTTGTGTTTTCGTGTTGGATTGTCAATGTACATAGATAATAATAAAGAAAATCCGAATTATTTAAAAAACTTTGAAATATTTTTAGTTAACATCGAGCGAATAATATAAATGTAAGTGAATAATTGTTATTTTTAAATAAAAACCTAGAATGATTTTAATAAAATACATGTTATGTTATGTTAACAGAGAAGAACTTATTTTGTTATTTTAAAATTATTACATGGCTAAGATAGCTTGGTGTAGAGGGGTGCTAGGGGCTGACCTTACTGATTTACTGATTTATTGCTTTAAGGTACGTAAAATATATGTTTTTAATAAAATTTCATAAAATTTTAGTAAAAATTATTTTAAAACTTGATAGTTATAAAATTTATAAACAAAAAGTATTAACAGTTAATAATAAATTCTTTGTTCAAAGATAATGATTGATTTATTATAGAAGTTTTAAGAAACTTTGAAATAATTTTAGTTATATTTGAATGAGTAATATAAATGTACGTGTTTAATTAAAACATAAAATGTTTTAATAAATTATACGTTATGTGTGTAAGTGAGTGGGCGTGTGTGTGTGTGTGTGTGTGTGTGTGTGTGTGTGTGTATGTGTGTTCTAAATAATAATAACAATAGGCATGAAGTAAATAACACTAAGTATAATAATAAAAATAAAAATAAAATGTTTTAATAAATTATACGTTATATGTGTAAGTGAGTGTGTGTGTGTGTGTGTGTGTGTGTGTGTGTGTGTGTGTGTGTATGTGTGTTCTAAATAATAATAACAATAGGCATGAAGTAAATAACACTAAGTATAATAATAAAAATAAAAATAAAATAATAAAAATAATAAAAATAATAATAAAAATAAATAAAAATAATAATAAAATAAATAAAAAGTATTTAAACAAAATAAAAAACATAATGTTAATAAATATATGAGTTAAAGCAGTAAAACATGACTGGAGAACACATATGAAAGAAGCAGTAAAACATGAGTTAAAGCAGTAAAACATGAGTTAAAGCAGTAAAGCAGTAAAACAAAAGCATACTAATCCCTTTGTTGCTAGGTAACACCTCTATTGATTTACTGATTTACTGCTTTAAGGTATGTAATGTTAATAAATATATGAGTTAAAGCAGTAAAACATATGAGTTAAAGCAGTAAAACATGAGTTAAAGCAGTAAAGCAGTAAAACAAACGCATACTAATCCCTTAGGTGTTAGGTAACACCTCTATTGATTTACTGATTTACTGCTTTAAGGTATGTAATGTTAATAAATATATGTTAAAGCAGTAAAACATATGAGTTAAAGCAGTAAAACATGAGTTAAAGCAGTAAAGCAGTAAAACAAAAGCATACTAATCCCTTTGATGCTATGTAACACCTCTATTGATTTACTGATTTACTGCTTTAAGGTCTGTAAAGTATATGTTTTTAGTAAAATTTCGTACAATTGTAGTAAAATAAAATGATTATATATCAGCCACTCTGGTTTTTTCTTCTTACATACAATTTTTAAAAATTTATAAATTAAAAAGTATTAAAAAAAGTATTAAAAAAAAAATAATGTTAATAAATATATGTGTTAAATAATAGGTCTGTAATGAGTTACAGTTTTAGGTTCGCGAAAATGTTTTTAATAAAAATGTTTAAGTATGAAATAAAAATGAATGACTCGTAGTATATATATATTTTTCATTCGCTTGGGAATACAGTGCTCGCGGCGTAATGCGGCGGCGGGGAGCGTGGAAAAATATTGCACCTGCGGCGCCCGCGCCGGGCGGGAACGTGAAATATTGTATCGGTGGGCGCACGCGGTAGCGGGGAATGCGGCTGGTTGGCTGTCTTTGTGCGGAGGGTGCACGCTGCGCCCTGGTGGGTAGCTTATGATCTAGGGGAAGACATTAATATTAACTCTGTTCTATGATGAGTCATCAATCCATCAAAGTTGAGGCATCAATGCTGAGGCATCAATGCTGAGGCATCAAAGTTGAGGCATCAAAGTTGAGGCATCAAAATATCGAGTGTGTGAGTGTAAGTGTATCTGTGTGTGTGTGAGTGTAAGTGTATATGGGCTAGTGTAAGTGTTTAGTGTATGTATGTAAGTGAAAGTGTCTATGGTGAGTGTGAGTGTAAGTGTATATGGGTTAGTGTAAGTGTCTATGGAGAGTGTAAGTGCTTATAAGTGTCATAGTGTGTATAAGTGTCATAGTGAATGTGTGTATAAGTGTCATAGTGTATGTGTGTAGGTGTGTGTGCAAGTAATATATATATATATATATATATATATATATATATATATATATATATATATATATATATATATATATATATATATATATATATATATATATATATAGGCTATAAGTGTTAGAAAAAGACTAACTCATAGTAGGAAGCATCCTAGCAGCTTGTAATATACACCAATCGATTCCTCATACCTTATAACAGGGGTAGACACCCATATTAGGGGATTCTAGGCTCAGAGGCTAGAAAAGGCTTGAAAAAAGTGGCACTTAGTTGGCACTATGTGGCACTCAGTTGGCACTATGTGGCACTCACTTGGCACTATGTGGCACTCATTGGCACTCATTGGCACTCACTTGGCACTCACCTGGCACTCATCTAATACTCATAGAACACTAATAGAACACTCCTAGACCATCCTTACGGTGATTGGGAACCATCAAAGTTGAACCATCAATAAATCTGAGTCATCAAAAAAGTTACATGAAAAGATACTGGTCAAAATTAAAATTGTACCCTGGAATACAAAAGGGTTGACTGAAAAATTTGGGTTCTCAAATTTTACCCTGGAAAACCAAAGGGTTGGTCGAAAATTAGGCTGCCGAAAATTAGGGATGGCCAAAATTAGGTTGGCCAAAATTGACCCATGGAAGACCAAAGGTTGGCAGTGTGTTTGTAATGCAGTGCAAGGTGGGTGTACCTACAGAGATGGGCAACATAGCACTGGCATGTATGTGTGTGTGTGTGTGTGTGTGTGTGTGTGTGTGTGTGTGTGTGTGTGTGTGTGTGTGGGTGGGTGTGACCGCGTGTGTATTTGTGTGTGTGTAAGTAAATCTGTGTGTGTAAGTAAATCTGTGTGTGAGTGTAAGTAAATCTGTGTGTGTAAGTAAATCTGTGTGTAAGTAAATCTGTGTGTGAGTGTAAGTAAATCTGTGTGAGTGTAAGTAAATCTGTGTGTGAGTGTAAGTAAATCTGTGTGTGAGTGGTGTAGATATATATATATATATATATATATTATATATATATATATATATATATATATATATATATATATATATATATATATATATATATATATATATATATTTAAAGAAAGATATATATATATATATATATATATATATATATATATATATATATATATATATATATATATATATATATATATATACGTTGCTGTGTGTGTGTGTGTGTGTGTGTGTGTGTGTGTGTGTGTGTGTGTGTGTGTGAAAATTGTACCGTAGACACATGGCATAATCAGTAATTATGTTCTCAAACACAGAACTTGAAGACCAAAGGGTTAATTAAAAAATTAGGTTGCCAAAAAAGGTCAAGGCAAAATTAGGGTAGGCCAAAATTGACCCATGGAAGACCAAAGGGTTAGCAGTGTAAATGTAAGTGTATAAGTGTCAGCCAAATTAGGTGGGCCAAATTGACTCCATGTAAAGACCAAAGGGTTGGTCGAAAATTAGGTGGGACACGTACAACGGTTGCTCCGCAACGTTTGGCGCAACCCTTCTTCGAAGGGTTGCCAAAAATTAGGGTTCAAAATTGCACCCTGGAAGACCAAAGGGTTGGCCGAAAATTTGGGTTCTCAAAAGGTACAAGGCCAAAAAGGTCAAGGTCAAAAAGGTCAAGGCCCAAAAGGTCAAGGTCAGGTAAAAATTTGGGCTCAAAAAAGGTCAAGGGCAGGTAAAAAGGTCAGGGTGGCGGCGGCACATTTAGGTCCAATATCACTGAAGTTATTCCTAACGAAATTGTTCTCCTAAATTGAAATATGACATTCATTTTGCTCAATCAGGTCTGGTTTTTGAGATACAGCGCACTACTTCTTTTAGAAATTGGGTAATTTTAAGAAAAATTCGTTATTTATATCAAAGTTATTTAATAAATTACAATTACTTGTAAACTAGGAAAAAATAACCGACTCAATTCGACTTTCCTTTAATTAATTTTAAACTTACAGACTACTTATGAGCCTACCCAAGACGTGCAAGAAACTATTTTCCAAGAAACGAAGTCCTTGATGATTTCCGTTTGTGAAGCGATGTTGGTTCGTCGCGTTTAAGACACCAGCAATAGTCAGCTAACATGTTGATGTCCCAGCGTCCTTGATATCTTGTTTCCATCGTCTTTATGTCTTGGTGAAATCTTTCACCTTGTTCCTCGCTGTAATCTCCACAGTTTGCGGGAAAATAGTCAAGATGTGAATGGAGAAAATGCATTTTTATCGACATGCGAGCTCCCATTTTTCGAAGCTTTTCATAAGCTCATTTACATGTGAGATATATTCTGAGCTTCTTTTATTTCCCAGAAAACCATCAATTACTTTACTAAACGATCGCCATGCATCTTGTTCACTGGCTTCCATATTGGTGTAAAAATGCTTGTCCTTTAACAGAGTTCTAATTTGGGACCGTCAAATATGCCTGCATGGAGCTTTGCATCACTGATGTGTGGGAATTTTTGCAGTAGATACTTAAAAGCTTGGCCTTCTTTATTCAGTGCTTTGACAAAGTTCTTCATCAGGCCAAGCTTTATATGAAGAGGAGGCAGTAAAACATTTTTGGGAGGGACTAAAGGTTCAGCTACCACGTTGTGGCAGCCAATTTGGAATGTCTCTCGAGCTGGCCAGTTTTTTTGCTTATAGTGAAGACTATCAGCATGGCTATCCCATAGACACATGAAGCAAGGATATTTTGTGTAGCCTCCTTGCATCCCAAGAAGAAAGCACACAACCTGAAAGAAAGGATTAATTCTTAAATACATTAAATGTAGTAAATTAAAACTGAAAAACTGTCTTTATGCTTGCATATTGATGTACATGGTTTCTAAGAACTTATATTTTTTCATAGGTAATTTTTTTAAAAATGAAGATTTATAATGACAAGAAGAAACTGGGAAATATATCTTACCTTGAGATCACCACATATTAACCAGTTGTGGTTAGAGTACTTGATTGTATTAATCAATACTTCCATATTTTTGTAGCTTTCTGTTAACTGAACTGAATGCCATTTTATTGCCAATATTTAAGAGTACTGCCTTCAAGCTTCTGCTAGAAGAATCAATGAAGAGCCTCCATTCACTTGGTTGGTAAGGAACGCCAAGTGCCTCAATTAAACCTTTTACATCATTGTAATACACCAAATAGCTGCAAGAAGCAACTGCAAAGAACTTTCGAAACTCTTCGTCTCTATTTCTGAACCAAAAGTATGTAGTTTCTTGAGAGAGGAGGTTGTTCTCACTAAGACGGGATGCAAGAAGTTGTGCGTTCTCTTTAGAAAGACCAAGATCTCTAGTCAAGTCATTTAATTTACTTTGAGTGAGTGGTCTTGACGAAGTGTTTGTAGACGTAGGCTGATATGTCACTGAAGTGTCAGTGTCATCCACTTCTATATCTTCTATATTGTCTTGTAGCTCAGTATTTTCAGGTGGAGAAGGAACTGGAACTCCTGGACCATGTGGTTGTGGTTTAATGGCAGAAGGAACATCAGGGTAGACTACAGTGTGCTTGTTCTTCTTATTGATACCTGAAAAAAGGTTTCGCCTACTTAATTTACATAATATTAATTCACTCGACCCTCGTTTCCACACTTTTATACACAATTTTCATACCAGGAAAATTTACCAATTTTAAATACAATCAGATTTTTATATACAAATTTAAGAGTTATATATATATATAAAAATATATATATATATATATATAATTTATATAATATATATATATATATATATATATATATATATATATATATATATATATATATATATATATATATATATATATATATATATATATATATACAGGTATATATATATATATATATATATATTTATATATATATATATATATATATATATATATATATATATATATATATATATATATATATATATATATATATATATATATATATATATATATATATATATATATATATATATATATATATATATATATATATATATATAATTTTAACCATTTTCTCTCACAATAATACACTATTTTTATACACAATTACAATTTCAATAGGCTACCAAAAGATTTTTATAAACCTTTCTAGATTTGTCAAGGACTATATTCGTAAAGTAATTATCTCACCTTTGAGATTGGTCATGCAAAAATAGCAGTCTGTAATATGGTCCTTGCCTTCTCTCCACACCATAGGTACACCAAATGACAAACAGTTCGTTTTGCCCTCACTCCAGCGCCTTAAGGCTATGATACAGGCTTTGCAGCACATATGTGGAGCAAAGGTTTTGTCTTGATCTCCTAGCTTTATTCCAAAATATGCATTGTAAAGGAACTTTACTAACGGCGTTATAGTGCATTGCTGGTCACTAAAAGTTACTTTGCCACACACATAACAAAATCTATCAGGACTGTTTTTACACTTTCTATTCATTTTTATGAAATATTAGAAGTTTTGCTAATGTATCTGCCTGCAAAAAAATTCACAAAGATAAATAAAGCTTTAGAAATACACTTTAAACACTGTTCCTAGATGAGAACAGTCATGGATTAAAGTAAGAACACTTAGTTGGAGAGTGAGCAAGCAACACGCAACCACTCGCGCCCGCGTTCAGCTAGAGACTGAGCTCTCTAATGCCATCTAGGGAGCTCGGTCTGTATCTTAAAAACTAGACCTGATTGAGCAATATGAATGCTTGATTTGGATTTAGGAGACAAATTTCATTAACAACCACCTATAAAACCCCCAGGAACATTTTGGTCGCAGGCCTGTGTAATTCTTGTTTATTACTTATTAAATGTATTAACTCATTTAATAACATCTTTCACTTTAAAAAACGAGATTAATACTAATTAGTAGAAAATCATACGTCTGGCAACGCTATCTTCATATTTCTTTCCCTGGCAACAAAATTTTACCTAAAATTGTAAAATAATATGGAAAAGTTATTTCACTTCAAATAACACTAATTTCTTATTTATTAATTTTCACAATTTCTTATTAAAAACCTATTTGTAAAATTTATTGCAGATTATAGATATATCATTTGTTTTAGTGTAGCTGATGCCGTTTTATTGTTACGATTATATATATATATATATATATATATATATATATATATATATATTATATATATATATATATATATATATATATATATATATATATATATATATATATATATATATATATATTATATTATTTATATATATAAATATTATATATTATATTATATATATTATATATATATATTATTGATATTATTATTATATATTTATATATATATATTATTTTTATGTATATATATATATATATATATATTTATTAATATATATATATATATATATATATATATATATATATATTATTATTATATATATATTATTATATATATATATATGTATCATATATATATTAATATATATGTTATATATACATATATATATATTTACGTGTAGCTTATAGCCGTTTTTTTTTATAGATATATATATATATATATATATATATATATATATATATATATATATATGTTTCTCACTTTTTTTCTCGCCAAGCGCTGAGATTAGGGCACAGACCTGTACTCTGCAAAGCCCCTCCATGCTAATCTTTCTCGGTAGATTCCTTCCTCTTCCACCTCGGCAATAGATCTTCCTCGCTTCGTCATCGACGCTTCAACACCATCCCTCCATCTTCTTCTTGGTGTCCTAACAGATCTTCTTCCTTCTGGCTGCCAATCATAGAATCTCGCTGGGTATCTCTCCTCGTTCATTCTTATGACATATAGCCATACCACCTCAGCTGTTGTCTCTCTATCAGCCAATCAATGGGCTCTATTCCAAGCTCACTCCTAATTTCCGAATTTCTTCTTCGCTCCCTTCTCGTCACTCCTGCTATCAGTTTCAGCAATCTCATCTCTGCTGCCAAAACCTTGCTTTTAGTTCTGGTGGTAAGAGTTAAAGCTTCCGACCCATATACGAGAGTAGGTCTTAGTATTGTCGTATATATCAAAACCTTAACATCCCTCGGTACATGCCTGTTTTTCAGCAATCCATACAGCTGTCCCACACCCCTCGAAAACCTGTTTATTCTCTCCTCAATCTCTCCGGCCATTTCTCCATCCACGTTTACAGTAACACCCAGGTACTTAAATTTTTCCACTTCCTTCAACCTTTCCCCCTCTATCACGATGTCAAGCACCTCTCTTTCTCTAGAGATCTTCATCACCTCCGTCTTTTCCTTATTTATTTTTAATCCTTCTCTGTGCAATATGTCTCCCCACCTATCCAACGCTCTCTGCAGAGTCGCTCTGTCACTTGTCACCACTGCTATATCATCCGCATATGCCATAGCAATTCCAACGTCTTCCTCCAAACCAACCTCTCGGATACACCCATCCATATATATGATAAACAGCAGAGGAGACAACACTCCTCCCTGTCTCACTCCCGCTTCTACATGGAACCATTTTCCTAAACCAAACGTTGCTTTAACTGTACTCTTTCTAATGACATAGAGACTACGTATCACTCTTATTAACTTGGGTTCAACCTCATAATACGGATTTACAAAGCGTTTACCACAACTTCTTCCGAGGCACACTATCAAATGTCTTTTCTAGGTCTATAAAATCTGCATATATGTCTCTATTCCACTCCCAACTCTTAACATTCACTTCAATCCAATCTTATCAAAAAAAGCTAAATATTCAAAACGTTAGTTCCTTTTATCCTGGTCATATAAACCATATATAGGGAAATGCCTTCATTTAAAATATTAACTGCTCTCCACACTATATTCTAAGTAAATTCACTAATTACCTAAAATCCTTTCATTTATACTATTAAAACACATGGTGCACGTGAAGATATAAAAATCTCCAACATCATGTCTTTTTTTTTTAAAGTATTGGTACAATTTATTATTTCCCCTATTCCTTCCGGTACTTTATTTCCTCTCTCGCAAAATCCTGTTGAATAGTTTCCATAATCCAACTGCACCACCGTATTTATCCTTTCCTCTCATTAAACATTACAGGCAAACATCTTATGCTGGCACCTTACCATTATATTATTATCTTCATATCTTGTTTATAATTATGTGTTTCAACCTCCCTAACATTGATCATTGTTGATGTTTATTATTTTCGAATTTTCTGCTCTACCTCAGCTAGTTTATTCAAAAAGTGTTATCCAACTGATGTTAGAGTCCTCTATGGTCTGTTACCCCGCCGTTCTAAATCCCCTATATTTTGGATTGTATTAATAACGTAAAATATATCTACGTTCTCATCCTATTTATTAATATACATTCTTTACTGGTGGCTCTAATTTTCACGCCACCCTTTTCCTTATACTTTTATACATTAGTTTAGAATTATTAACTGCTTGTACGAAGTCCTGTTATTCACCTATTTATTCTTAATTGATATGACCATATTTATTTATGCTTCTCTTTACGTTTATCCTTCTGAGCCTTCCTACCAATCCTTCTATCCAATATAAACTATATTTCGGCTCTCTATTTCAAGTGACTGTAAATTTTATTTAAATTTTCTTAACTCATAAATTGCCACACTCTAGATTGCTGGCCCCTCTACTCCTCTCCTATCATAAGTCTAGACCAAACTTATCTCACACAGCTTTGATTGTTTTTTCCTTTATATGGCGCATTCGACACATACTGCCGTCAACACAGAAGGACATCAATTTTTATTTCTCTATTTTACTCTCCTAGTGAGCCATCTATTTTTGGATGTACCGAATAACTGGGGTTCCCCTCATGTCAGTTAGACCATCTTATTATCAGAAAAATTTTCCACACACTTCTCGGTTTCGGTTCCGTAGACTCCTCTTACTCGGCCACTCTTTCTAGACATCGCTCTAATTCTGTGCTCTCATTCTAACCGTTTACAAGTTCCATATTTTATTCTGGAGTGGCCTCTTATCTAGAACCTTCCTCCTTTAATTTTTCCGAAACCGCAAACCTCTTCCCTCACTTAGGGTCCTTTTGGGTAGCACATCGAGGTCTCACTATACAAGCATATCTTTACTCCATATCAGCATTAAACCTGTGATCCGAGATAACTAATACTATAGAAAGGGACCGCATTTTAGATTTTCTACTTATAATCTGTCCTATAACAACATTCCTAGTTGATTCTCTACTCAAAGAATTAAGTCAATACCCATTTAATAAGTGACAATCGATTCTCCGTATATTCCTCTAATCAACGTTTGAACTTACATATCGTCTGGAAGTTTTCCAGTCGGTACTAGCCGTTTTAAAATGTCGTCTCATTTTGATGTGAATCCGTTGTTCATAAAAAGTGTTGCATTAGCAGCCGGGTTGGACAGACCATATGTCTCTCATTTTTCAGCTGTTAAAGTATTCACATGAGTGTCCGCCATCAACGACTCGGAGGTACTGAGTGGCAAATATTCCCTCTTTGAAAATTCCGTGCTAAAGCAGAAGCTACTAATCTCTAAACGCATACTCTATCTGTCGAACTCCACCTATATGTGCACATAATAAAGTCACTTCGCATTTGGTTGCTGGTGGTATTGATTTATATCGGCTGTCCTCGTGAGACGAGAAGTTTTAGTAGAGGTGAAATGTTATTGGTGAGTCGATCTGTTGTAGGTTTATTTGCTTTGTAAATTATGGTGTGAATATGTTTTGAGGGGAAAATCGTGTTTTGCCTTTGGAGGTTTAAAATCGGTGCTGGTAGGAGAATGGATCTTGGAAAAGAGTTGGGCGCCTGAGTAATATGAGGGCAGCGGAAGGGGGGAGGGTGGATTTAAAACTGGTGTATACTATTATGTTGCAGGTCTTGTGGGAAATTATTTGCATTGGATGAGGTAGAGGTTAAGAGCCTAAAGGTATTAGAATTAGTTGATCCCTTCATGTGCAGTATGGTTCTGTGAATCTCGTGATATTTATTTTTGTTTCTTCATGGCAGATATTGATTGGAAGTATCATATCTAACACTAGCTGTCTAGGGGACGTTTCATTTTGGATTTCCTTTGTATTTGGATTCTGCTGGTTGATGAAGGATTAAGAGGTACAGACTGTTGATCCATAAGTTGATTTGTTGGTTCTCTGGGGAAATAATTGTTGTGTCCGTGAGTTCTTGTCAATTGTGGTCTGCCCCTAGCATGGATGAATTATGTCGGGATTAGAAGTTCGTTGAGGAGATACATTTAGTTTCGCTATTAATCTTGCTGTGTTTTTTTTGAGGATGAAAAATTGGGATGTGAGGTATGTTACCATGGTAAATGTGATGTATGAGTGTCAAGGTTATGCCGATAATTTTAGGGTGTTTGATCGTTACAGTGTGATGAATGAGATACATACATTGCCAAAGAAACACCAATGGTTGGTGTAATGATGATTGGTGTCTGTCAGTGGTGATCAGGGTTAGTTGAGAATTTATTATCGGCTATAGGCTGACATTCTTTTTTGGAAGAATCAGCAACAGGCCTTTTAGTTAGATTTTACTATAAGTCATGAGTGGGTGGAGTAGTAGTAGTTGGGTACAGAGAGATTTAGGTATGAATTATGGTTAGTATATCGCTGCTTAGGTTATAAGATAGAAATGGGAGATTGAGGAGGGGGATAGGCAGCGTGTAAAGAGGTTAAACATGAATGGGGACAAAATGGAACCTTGAGGGACTCCGTTTCTCATTTATGGTTATTGAGATCTGGTGCCCTGCTGGATATATGTGGCAGTACGATGTCCGTCTACTATTTTATCACTATCTCTCGATTTTATTGCTACTAATTCTAGGATAAAAATGGGGAGAGTTTCTATAGAGAATTTAGATTGAGGATAAGTATATGTCTTATACAAATGCTTTACTGGATTTCTATGGCTAGAAGCTATTAGTATTAAATGGGAAGGCGAGGTTTTGTTTGATGCTTGGCTTTACATAATTGTATTTAGTGTGATATTATGTTAGTGCTGGGGTTGAGATGAGAATGTGAATCGATATTTTTTGAAAGGGCCAATGTTGGGGAGTTGGCGTGGTGAGAGTGGAAGTGGTGGCTGGAATTTAGTGGAGAATAATCTTCCCTCCATATAAGATTTGAGACAACAGCAGAATGTCTGATGCACGCGTAGGCGGTCAGATCTAATGAGTACGCTATAGTGAGAGAGGTGAGGAGGTTGGGGAGTCTTTTCTGAGGGTTTTAATTTGGAGGCTCATCGCTATTATTGCTTTTTTTCCAGAGTGGAGGGAATGTTTGCTTGTGTGACCGATTGACTTGTTGAAACATATTTGTATATGGCTGCGATAGGGCAGTTAGGACCAGAGGGGTGTGTTAATAGGTGGAAACGGTTTGAAATGTTGTTCTGTTGCCAGAGGCTGGTAGAGGTTTTTTTAAGGTTTTAGATAAGTGAGACAATATCTAGTTTAGTAAATGGGGTATTTCTATCCATATGATGGATTTCAATTTCTTTTTTCTTTATTTGTTTTTTGGGCAATGCGGTAATATTTTTCCTATTATTGGGGCCTAGTTGGGATTTAGGTTCGAGCAGATTTTGTGGAGCTATGTGTTGGTTGCATGGATTACTTGTCGACGTTGGTTGGCTCTTGGGGAGGGCACCAGGGTGAGAGCGATTGTATTTTTACATTATTTCTATAGGTAAAGTGGCTTTTTTGTGGGCATCGGGAGGTTATTGTTATGGAGTATGCACATGAGAGACCGTTCGATGCGCCCTCTATCTCATCCCGACTCTCTTGCTTTTCTCGTAGGCTTCACACATCTAGTTTGTAACAATTAATGTGTATTTAGTAGATATTTATCTTGGCACCTATCAAATGGGAGTGAGAAAATATATGGTGATGTCTTTGGAGGAGTAATCTAATAATCTTCAGTCGCAGTTTAGATCTGGGATGGTGAGATATTTTTGGGTGACTAATGGCATGGATTCTATGCTTGGTTTTATATGGCAGTTTGAGCACGTACGATTTTCACGTGTTTAATGCCAGAAGAGAGTGTTTTATTTGGGAGCTTTTCACTATCGGCACCTAGTTCGGTTACTATAAGCCATGTTGAAGCTACTTTATTGATATTGATTGCTTGCGTTAGCAGAGTACTAGATAAGAGGGCTTTGTGCTATGGCTATTAGGACTCCGAGTACATAACATGAAGAGAGGTTACTTGATTAGGTAGTCACTTAATATGTATAACCTCAGTAAGTGGGTGTAAAGTGTCCGGGTTAAATAACTATCTTGATACAATATCTAATGGGTGTAATGTTATATAATATATTTTGTCTCTCTTGACAGATCTTGTATTAATTTGCTTTTTTGATAGTTTTGTGTAAGTTGTAATTTATTTTTGGGGTGAGTATTTTTTGTTGTTCATAGGGTGCACGTTAATAGGATATATATCATGTAAAATGGCTTGACGTAGGTTTGTATGATCCTGGAGAGGTTATTTATCATGTTCATGTTTTGTGTGGGTGAGGAGGAGAGGGAGAGGGAAAGTGATGTCTGGAGATGTTTGTGAATTGGTTAGGCTTGTGGTGGAATTGTGGCGGGGAGGTTTTTAGGCTGTATAATGTGGTCAGATTTAATATAGTATAATATCTAACTGTTAAAAATATTCATCGGAGGAGTCGTTGGTAATTCCTCTGTTATTGCACATGTGTATGGTTTATTCTTACGACCCTATGATACGCTATAGTGAGCATATACTAGAGTATGAATGGAACAGATGGTTGAATAAAAGCTCGTCTAATTAAATATTAGTGTTAGAGAGTCAGTTTTAGGTAATGAAGTGTATTGATAAGAGTGAGTATTAAAGTTAAGGGTTGTAGTTTGTTTTTTTTTAGCAAGAGAATTGGATATATGTGAGGGGTGAGGTTGAATATCTATATAATCTCTCACATATTGTAGTTTTATATTATAATTATTCTTTAATATAATATATTATATTATATATATTATTTATTATTTAATTATATTCATATATATAATTAATTATTATATTACTATTATATTATTTTTATCTATTATTATTATTTATGTAGTTTTATTATAATGAAATTTAACATAACTAATTTATATTATATATTTATGTATTATATATTACTAATTATTTATTTATATAGTTATTAATTATTATATTTAATTTAATTTATTATTAATATTAATTATTATTATATAATTATTATTATTAAATTTAATTATATTTTATTTATTATTATTAATTATTAGAGCGTTTATTAATTATTAATTGTATATATTATATTATTAATTATTTTTATGTAATTATATTATATATATATTATTAATTTATTAATATTAATTATTGATTTTTAATGTATATTATATACGTACAACATTTATTATTGTTTTTATATTGTAATATTGTAATTATTATTTATATATAATATATATTATTAATCTATTTATTATATTATATATTGAGTTTATATATATATTATAGATTAATTATGTATTATTTATTAATATATTAATTATATTATTATTATTATTATTATATTATATATACTTATTATTATAATTATTATTAATTAATAATTTAGTTATTTATTATTATTAATTATATTATAATATATTATTATATATTAATTATTATTATCATTAATATATTTAGATTTATTATTATACTAGTGAAAATATTAAAGATATAATTTATTTATTATTTAAATTATTATTATAATTATTATTATATGTACCCATATAAACACAAGCATATCACACTTCATTATATTGTAAACTATAGAATATCTGATTACATAGCGATATATCATTTATTAATATAATTATTTAATTTATTTAATTATTTAATTATTTGAGTTATATCAATATTTATTATTATTATATATTTAATTATATATTTATATATAATATTATTTATTATATTATATTATATTATAATTATTACTTTACTTGAATTATTAAATTATAATTATATATCTATTAATACTATTATATTGTTATTAGTGGCGGCTCTGCACCTCTTCTGTTTCATTGATTATTTGCACACGACGTACTATTTTTTTTCTCTTGTAATCTACGATATATATTTTTTGTTTTTTATGTTCTTTGAGTGTGTACTGGCTATATATGTTTCTTTCGCAATCTTACTATTTAACATATTCTTTTTATTGTTTTAATATATATATTATAGATATTATTAATATTATTTTAACTATTTAATTATATTTATATTATTATATAATTATATATTATTAAATTTATATATAATTATTATTGACCACTAGTACTTAGTATGCTATAGTATACTCAATTTAAAAAAATTGATCACTAATTTGGTGTTGCTAACTCTGATAAATTTAAATTAGTGATAACTATTTTATCCTTACGCATATCGTGATGAAAGATTGATTGAATATAATTATGATACATGTAATGGTGACTGATATATGTCAGAAATTTATGATAAAACAGGTCGTTATAAGAAATATGTTCATTAAATGCTTGGAATTTTATCCACTTCAGTGAAGGAAGCGTAAGAAGAACGCTTGTATTGTAGATTAATTAATTTTGTGCATTAACATAATTTTGCGGGATTAATTATGGATTTTTTTCTTCTATCGGGAAATACTGAGAACAATCATAATAGTACTTTTCGAGACGGAATAGTATTTAGATCGCAACTAAAACTAAAAGAGGAGGGAATGAACTCCTCCGTTGCACTTGGCTTTGGGCCCCTGCTTATACAACATTAGGCTTTTGAACACATAAACGATAAATAAAAAATAATTCTGTGAAGTCTGTTTTTAAATTTTTTATATATAAGATAGTATTACCTTATGTGAAGCTTACTACTGTGGCTGGATAATGTTTTCTCAACTCACATAATATATATATAATATTATATTACTATTTTTAATAACTGGAAATATTTTAATATATTCATATTATATATTATTAATATGCTGATAAGAATTTTATATCTCATGTATATTATTAATAATTATATTGAGCGTATCTATAATAATTATTATGAGTGATACTATTATATATGATTATATTTGAGTAATATATGAGGTAATACTTAGGTGGACGACTGAAAACTACTAAAATATATGTCACGTGGACATTGAATAGCTTTATACGTAGACTAAATATTTATAACAAAGAAAGAAATAGTTATATATTATATATGATATTAGTTATAGTATTATATATAATATATGAAATATTACTTTGTAGTTTTGCATAAAAATATTATACTATTAGTGGAATAAGTTCAAACTTATATTGCAAATATAATATAATAGAATTATTATTAATATATATAATATATTAGTATAGGTAGACTTATCTAGTATTAGTATGGATATATATTTAGCTTGCGTATAGAGTTATATTTTATACTTATTATTCATTAATTATATATACTTTTACTTATTATACTTATTATTATTGATTATTATTATTATATGTATTATATATTATTATTATTGATTATATATTATTATTGGATTATTTAGTTAATTATTAAGTACTTATTATTTAATTTATTATCGCGTTTACCCAAAGGTTGAGTGTAAGGTGATGTTGACACACACCGGAATCAGAAAACGTAGTAGAAAGAATAAACGAAGACTCGCGATCGAAAAGAAAGCTCCCAGATCCTTAATCTGCCTCTCCGTTATATCTTTAAGTGAGAAACGCACAGTCCGACATGTTCATGACAAATCCAGCTCTATCATCTCTATCTAGTGTGGCTCCTCAAGGACGACGCTCGTGACGTGTTAGAGACGCAGTGCTCACTAGGTGAGTAGGCATCTTGTCCATGTGTGGTGTTCGATACCGCTAGAACACCAAATAGGACACCTAACGATGCAACCGATACCCTTATTATACCTTAATACAGAAAAAATTGTTTTGGGACGAAGTTTGCACTCTCTGAGTTATAGATCATGCTTTTTCTCGCCTTACTTGCAAACCTCATCCATGTCTCTTTCGTCTCTCCTAGGCATTTGCATGTATTGCTGACGACTCACTCCCACTTTTTCTTCGTCTTCCCCAAGACCGGGGAAAATCAGATTGTCGCATAACAAAACCACGAGGCTCACTACGAACTTATAAGAAAATCAACACAAGCACATATCTTGCACATTCACACTAACTTCTCCGAGCTGAGAGAGTGACAGTAGCACTCATCATGAGGTATATTGGTTTCTGTGATTCTGAGCTCATGACCAATAACTCTATGTGTGACTCAATGTAACTCTTCGTTGTAATTCTCAAGTTCATTTTATCTGACTTTCTTCGCACACCATTGACACAACCTCCATGAAATACGCGTCAATGTTGGAGATCCTCATTGTTATCGGAATTCGTACGAGATCCTTCAACCACACCCTACAGGTTGTCCTATGCTTGACCACAAAAAAGCACACTCATTGGTACACATCGATTGATCCTGTATTACTCTCACACTCACTTCTTATTCTCAGACCATAGTTCTCAACTACTCTGAGAGTTAGGTTGGCCATTAGAGCATCAGGTAGAGCATCCGCTATTAAGTGCGAAGAGAACCCCATAAGCGCAAACATCACTCACTTTTAGTCCTCTTACTCAAAGTCTTATCCCATAAAAGAGTATTGAATTCTATGCATAGAGCTCATATCCTTCCCTCAGACTCTATTCACGAATTCTCTTACTACATCAAACCTATTGAATGCTCCTTATCACGTTCCATTTTCATCCAAACTATATTATACCTCTAATACTTTGAAACATCTAGAATTCAGAGACTTTCAAGGACTTGGTATCACGTTGCTCTACATCTACTAGCAGAGCAAAGTTAAGATGTCATATGACACTACAGAAGGAAGGATCTTCACTCGCACCAACATAAACCTTGCATACTCTCTGAGAGATACGTTTACTTTACAAACCATAATCCTTTTACAGGTATATCATTTGGCGCGCCGCACATTGGCAAAGGAAGTCTCCTCTAGGTCAATCATACTCACTCAATTATTGAACTTCGCAGATTAAATAGATAAATATTTACACACAATTGTAAAGGACATATATATATAACTTGTTTTGATAAGCTGATAGACGCATAGATTCTCTTGTCTCTGAGTGAATGTGATATATAGATGATATATATTCTCTAGACTGGAATGAAAATTGGTAAATGAGACTCTTAGTAGGCAAACGTGAGAGCCTTTCATATGCTACTATAACATAAGAAGAACACTTAATACACAGTATAATATTCAATATAATTTAATAGCTCTATGAAAGAATTTTTCGTTTCTCACAACAATGACCTGGAGCCATTATCGCTTATAATTCAGATTTTATCTCATTTGTACAGAAAATCCACGGGAGTAAGCGTGTAGGTAATGGTTGAGGGAAACTATTGAGTAACAGTTTATATATATATAACCATTTACCAAAGATAACAACGTACCAAAAAAAGCATCATTGACACGAGCTGTTCTCCGCTCTATCTCATGAGGACGAAGGTATTTAAATTAGCACCTTTCTATAGAAAGCATCCGGTATGGGCGCAATGAGAGAGAGTTTCCGGCCTTATGCAGAAATGCCTTTCCGATCGAGAGAGAGGACTTTAGTGAATAAAGGGGCCTATTATCAAGTACCTTCCTGATATACATAAAGTTGATTCATGGTTTTAAAAGCACCTTTGCCACTCTATCAACAAAGATATGCAAAGAGCAGGACTTTCTTGTTCAAGATAAAATTGTAAAAGTTAAGGTAACGTAAATATAAATTTTAAAAATAATTTGCTAAATTTTTTAATTTTTACACGTAATATCCACCGAAACGTACAACGTTTGCTCTTCAGAATCTTAATTTGAACACCACACACGCAATCGCTTGCACTCACCGCGTCGAGTACACTAGCGCACCGTCTACGGGCGAACACGTCTCACTGCAAGCACTACACGCTCACATATTTTGTATAAATATTATTTCAAAATCCTTTTCAAGTACAATACACTAATAGTTATTGAGATAAGTATACCTCTATATATATTATATATATATATATATATATTAACAGTATATATATTATAACTATACTTATTTATTTAAATACTTTATTAGTAATTCTTCAGTGGCTGTTCTCTATATATGTATAAAATACTAATTTTAGGATTTGTGAAGGGGAAGGGGATTCAAAAATAAATAGTAAGTTTATATATATATATCTATATATATATATATTTATGCATATTGATAGTTCAGTGAGAGCGTATAGCTGTATACTCGAAGGGATACAAGCTCACACGCTGTATATTTAGCGTCTTTCTGTGAATAATATTTATGATTTATATTAATATAAATAATAATTCGAATATTATACATACATTTGCAGGCGCCTCCGAACTAATGCTTCATATTTGGTAGTATTAGGTCAAATTTGCATTATTAACAATTGTTAGTACTGCTCACAGAAACCGCGAGTAGCATCACATATATATTAGTCTTTCTAACTTTTAATTAAGTTGCTTATACTGATATATCATATTAACAGGTAATGCAATAAATTAGTAGTTCCTAAATAGTGAAGTGGTCTATGTACTAAATCAGAGTATCTATTAGGAGTGGTGTAGAGGCGGTGTGAGCCCCAGGAGCCTCTAGATGTAATCATGCGGAGCCTTTATTTTATGTATAATATGTGTGTGATGTGTTGTGTGTGTGTGTGTGGTGGTGTGATGTGTGTGTGTGTGTTGTGTGTGATGTTGTGTGTGTGTGCTGTTGAAGGGTGCTATGTGTGTTTTCACATAAAATGGATGAAGCATACGTGTAGATGACGTAAAAGAGCATATAAATGCCATATCGAGAATTATATATAAAAAATTTTACAATTTATCGTTGGAAAGAGAAGTTAGAATTGTATAACTTTTACCCAGTTTAACATGTTTATTTTAAATGAGAGAACAAAGTCCGCTCTTCTATGCATATTAAAAAATGATTGATGCAAGATAGTTGTATAGACCATTCAAGTCTGCTATTATGTAAAAATCTTGTATGCTAATATAATAAGTGCTCTTCTCGAGATAACGCATATATGATAAGTAGACGCTAAGAGCAGGAGGATGTGATTCTGTTTCTCTATGCCCCATTGGTGATTCTCTCAATAAGGCTCTTATTAAATTCTTTTTAAAAGAGTAGAGAGAAATCACGCTGCTCTGCTTCCGGAACGTTTCTAATATGGGTGCATATGTTTTAAAACTTAATAGTATCGACACTTTCCACTAAAGAGGGGGGGGGGGGGGGGGGGGGGGAAGGGAGTGTCTTCGACTAATGTGCATAATGAATTCTGTCAATAAATGTAAATCTTACGCGACAAATTATAAGCTGAAATACCCAAATCATAGCAATCAGAAATTCACTTCTATAAAAGTGTCTAGGATATATTGAATTAATGATATCACTTACTGTGGTTATGATGAATAGATTTTTGATGAAACCTCAATGGTGAATAAAGTTGTGAGCCACTATGACGTATAAACAGTTTAGGTTTTCATCAGCTATATGAGCTATGATTTCAATCAGTGTATAATAGATGGAGATATTGCTATAATTATCATCCATTGATCGGTAAACGATCTCTACGCGACTCAGGAGAGATATTATGAGCTGGCATATAGGTGTGAAGAGATGGTCCATCGCTGAAATGGAGATAGCCCTTCATTGATTAATCTGCTTACAAAGTTATTCAATGCCTAGGTCACAATGAACTCTTCTTATAGCCATCACTATTCGATGTCCCTAAATGATTCACGTGGGAGGTATCAAATTCCGTACCGTGCTTTCTCACTTTTGCCAAGTTTTGTATCGTCTCCTGGGACTCTTTCTCCTTAATTGTACAGAAAGAGACATATTGTCGCTTCTGCACTAAATTCCTATTCACTTTACATTTAGTCTTGATGTACTTTGAGTTATGGGGACTCTAGCTGAGCTGTCTATTTTGTCACAGCGGGCCATAATCACAATCTTTATCGCGTATGAGAAGGCACTGCGAATTTATAATTGTAAAAATAAAGTAAATGTTGGAAACACAGACCTAAATTGGCCGACCCAATAATAATACTCGTCAAATTTGAATTTTTGAGGGCATCCTTTCTCCAAAGGACTATGGAGGCTAATGCAAAATATCTGTATCGAATAAAGGACATTTTGTTGTGGGGGGACATCTTTGCCCGATCATGCTTAGAGGAATGAAAATCCAGTTCGGTTTTAAAGAACAATTGCTATGAGACGGGAATTTATTGGCACTTTAAGAATAATTTGATTAATACGGAATTGTTTTATTTAATCTGTGTGTTTATTATTATAAGTTTATTAATTGATTCTCCTATGTGGAGCAGATTTGATGTAACATTATTTTTACGTGTGATATTAATTGAAATTTGTTAAGCTTTGCTTTTTTATTGTAACTTAAATAAAATGGGTAAAATGGTAATTACTTATCCACTTTATATATATTATTATTAATTATTATTATTTTATTATATTAATTATTATTTTATATTTTATTAATTAATTATATTATTTATTATTATTATTAATAATTATATATTATATATTATTATTCATTTAATATTTACATAGAAATATTTATTATTATTCTATATCATTATTACAATGGTCTATTATTAGTTAGTTAATTATATTATTAATTAATTTATTATTGAATTATCTAGTTTATTATTATTATTATTATTAATCTATTAATTATTAATTTATTATATAGTTATGTATAGTTATTATATATTTCATTAAATAGGTTCTATTAATTATTATTATTTTATTTATATAATTAATGATTGATGAATATAGTTATTATTATTCGAATTATGATTATGATGGGTATGATTATGATACTATTATTATATATTAAGTTATTATTAATTATTCAAGTATATTATATATATTATTATTTATAGTTTTTTATTATTTAATTATTATATATTAATTATTATATTTTAAATTTATTATAGATTAGTTATTACTTAATTATGGTCAAAATTATGTGAAATATTTTATTATTGATTTATGTATGAATATTATTATTATATTATTATTCATTATATTAGTTATTAATTATTATTACTTATTATATAGTTATTATTCAATTATTATTATTATTATAATTATTATGTATTAGCTTAATTAGATTATTATTATTATTATTATTATATAGTAGTCTATGATTAATTGATAGTATCTAATTATTGAAGTATTATTAGAACTAATTATTATGTATTAATTAATTATTATTAGTAATTATTAACTTATTATTAGTATTATTCATTAATTAATTATTCTATTCACTTCAATATTATTAATTATTAATTATTAATTATTATTATTATATATTATTAATTATTATTATATATTGATTATATATTATGTATTATATATGACTTTGATTCATACTAGTTGTCTGCATTTTTAATTATTATGTAATTGTAGTGGTATATAGTGATTGTACTTAATTCCTAGGTAATTATTTATAAGTATTATTGAAAGACTATCATTATTAGTATTATTAAATTATTAGGTAGAAAATTAATTATTATTAGTGTATGCTATTAATATTAATTATTATTATATTAATTCAATGTTTGTATAATACTTATTATTATTCATTATTATATTATGTATATATAATCATATCTTAATTCATTATAGATAGTGTTGATAACAGTATCTTTATATTTATTATAATGGAGGGAGTTAAACAAGAGTGTCTACTTCCAACAACTATTGTTTCTCAGATAATTAGACGTTCATAATAATGATGAGTTTTTGAGTTTAATATTATAGCAGTACAAAAATTCTAGTAACCTTATTGGCAAAAAATGATTTACCGACAGGAAAAATTTTCCGAATGAACGGAAAAAGACTCCACGACAGTTCCACATCGTGTGGTGAAGTTAGTTCAAAACCTGTATGCCGAAAATCGAGGTCAAAACAGATGTTAACCACTGTCGCTACATCGAGACGCACAGAGGAATTTGTACCAAGGCGGCAGAACGCTCTAGTAGCATTTTTGTTCATGGAAAAGATCCGGAAATGATTAGACTAAATATAAAATATATATATAATATATTATACTAATATATATTATATATAATATATGTATATATAATAATAAATTAAATATATATAGTAGTATATATATAACAAATATAAATAATATAATATATATATAATATATTATAATATAATAACATATATTATATATATATTATATAAGTAGTAGTAAACCTAAATATATTTATATATATATTATATAAAGTATTATAATATATATTATATAATAATAGATATGATGCGATATATATATAGTTATAGATAAAAAAATATGCACTACTTACATATAATATATAATAATAATACTCATATATATATATAATATCATACTATATAATTATAAATTAATATATATATAAATCCAAATTTTTTTTTTTTAATATGTCGATTTGGAAGGTTGAAAAACAAGACTGAATACCCAGACTTTTAAAAAGTGTTTTTAATAATTGTATATTGGAAGATTTACTAAAAAGTTAACTTTTGATCAATAGAGTAATATTGAAGATCTTAAAAGAGATATCTGTTTGGTAAGGGTCGCATTTCGCATGTTATATAATTACCCACACTCATTCTACAGGCTTAAAGTGATAAATGCTAGATGACAGGAAAGATTTTAAAAAAAAAAAAAAAAAAAATGAATGAGGAATAAAAAAATTATAAAAACTCTTATAGTAAAGAATAGATAAATGAATCAATAAAAAAGCAAGTAAATTAATATAACACCACAAAAATAACAATAAATAGGTCTAAGTTCCATACTAATTAAGAAATCACAAAACGAATAGCAATAAAAAAACTACACTCTTTTGAAACCTACTTTTCATCGGAAGGGGGAATAAGATAGCATGCTTTGAAAATCACAAGCAGGTATAAAATAAGAATTACGAAAAATCCTTAGATACAATACTAAATATAGCCAATAAGACATAGAATTTAATACAGGCAACATAAAATATAATCAATAAACACTTTGGGTCTTTCAAATAAAAATTTAATAATAAATACGGCTTATAAAATTATGATGGCTACTAGAGGATGTAAATAAAAACCTATTCAGTAAAAAAAAAATAATTATTCTAATCTTAAATCTTGGTAGCTAAATAACACAATAAATCAAATAGTAAATGTCTATTATGTTACAATATAGGACCGAGCATAAGATGCAATGGAAATTATAGAATGACAATATACTATAAAATATGTGCATTGATAATATAGAAATGAACATTATAGAAAAATTTAGCTATTAAAACATAGAATTCAATCATATATTAATATACTATATATATATATATATACTATAATTATATAATAATTAGTATATAAATATATATATATATATATAATATAATATATATATTATATACTATATATATATATGGTAATATATATATATAATATATAGAAGGTTTTCTTTGCCTGGGATGAAGAAAGTACGGATCCAGCTGATAGGGCCAGTTATTGCTATTACTAATAGCGCCAAGTATAAGTAGATTTATCAATCAGGAAAAGTTTTGTCGCATTTTCTTTATTTATTTATAATTATTTCCCATTTTAAGCATTCGAGTTATTATTAAATATTACAGTATATATATATATAATCATATATTATATAGTATATATACGGTATATATCTATTATATATATATAGACTGATAATATATAATATATAATATATATATTAAGATATATAGCCTATATAAATATAATAAACATATTATATAATATAGATGCGTTGCATTGAGTTCGATGCAGAAGAACGGATCCAGGCGTGACGGCGAAAAGACCAAGATAATCTCGGCATTTTAGCAATTTCTGGGCATCAGGTCCTGAGACCACCATCTATGACGTTTCAGGCTGCTCCGGCGCACTGAGTATTGTGTAGACCTTATAATTAAACGTATTAATAATAAAATTTACATTTATATTAAATATCAAAAGGAGGGGGGCAAAAATAAATACACAAAATAAATTCGCTAATATAATGCAGTTCATCTTTACTCAGGCAAAAAAAAATTTAATAAAAAAATAAAGAAATTTACTGTATTAAAAAGATAATTAGTTATATTGCTTTGGACCAAAGAACAGATAAGCAGAGGATACTTGAAGAAAAAAGTGAAGATAACTAAAATGAACCTCTTATAAAGAATGTAATAAATGATGACTGGAAAATAAAAAGGAAACTGATACTTAATATATATATAGATATATTAATATATATAATAATAATTTCATCATTAATATAATTATAATATTAGACTAGAAAATATATATATAATAAGAATATATATATATATATAACGTATATTATGATGATATATATGATATATATTATATACATTATAATATATATTAGTAACT
This sequence comes from Trachelipus rathkii, assembly GCA_015478945.1. Lineage (NCBI taxonomy): Eukaryota > Metazoa > Arthropoda > Malacostraca > Isopoda > Trachelipodidae > Trachelipus > Trachelipus rathkii. The sequence goes on from JABUQX010101532.1 coordinate 28,464, forward strand.
AATATATATATAGTAATATGTCTAATATAATATATATAATTATTATATATAGTTATTAATATCATGTATATATTAAGATGAATAATTTAATATAATATAATATAAATTAAATTAAATATAGTACGATATATATATATATAAGTAATATAATAATGATCTAAGTATATATATTATAAAGTATATTAAAGTAAAGCTCTATATATACTTATATATATATATATATTAATTAGAGTTTCCCCCATCACAACTCCAATAGAGCCCTTTTCAATGAGGGGGGCAGAAACTCACATAACCAAATGAAATATCCGCAAGAGAAAAAGATCCATTCCGAACCCAAGCACCTAACGCGAAAAATCTACTAGAGGCTGAAGGACGATTCTAATAGGAAGAGGAAGATTTAAATACAAGAGCGGAAAGAGGAAAACAGCGGAGAAGGTCAGAGAGCGTTTCACAGAAAGGATAAGGTTGCTGGAAAGAAGAATGCAAGGCCCAGAAAATTTCTGAAATTATTACCCTCAATAATTTAATGTGACCATATAGCTACGCCATATGTTAATTGTGAGGGAGTGAAATCCATACCCGCCATTTAATATAGTAATCATAGCCTGGGGAACACTTCTTCTACTTTCGTCAAATAATTTTCAAAACTCGATTTAGACAGATCGTGAATGCAAGTTCACCGGTTGAGATTGAGCGAGGGGGGTAGACGTCTGTTCAGCCTACTTCGATCCAAATACTCTGGCGGTTCTTTTTTTGGACTAGTGGGAAAAAATGTGCATATGCCTTGAAGATTAGCAAAAAATATTCGGACATTTTCTGTTAACTGATGCGGCATTTTGCATTACTAAATTAAGCTGATGAAGGCATGACAGTGTATATATTCGACGCGCCACTCTCCTGGAAAAATTATATTTCCTAAAGGTTGTTTAAGCTTAGGCACTGTAACATTCCACACATGAATAACCTCCATTAACATCTTGGCAGCCATATTCGGTAAAGTTTTGTGATAATTTTAACGCATACTTATTGGTGTTTGGATTTATATGTAATTTTGTAAACTGTAATTTAAGTTTTAAGGGTAGCTTTTAAGGAGTACGTAATCGTGTTGTAATCATGCTTTCTAGAGTGAACTTTAAATGTGTTCTTAATTGTCGGATCTAGAGGGTCGTTTTTAGCGTATATAACAGTGTGCGTTTTAACTACAACATTATGAAATGATATTGGGGGAAACATCACTAGGGGTTTGATCATATATCTTGCAAATGAATATGAGTTTAGAGTAATCAGCTCATTAGACATATTACTCTCATTTAGATTTTCGTTTCGGTAGACTATTGTCGGGAGCATATTTTGAGGGTAGAAAGATATCGTGAAACATTTCCTGTATTGGTTTATTAGGGGGAATAGTCGCTTATTGAAAAAGGATTGGAGCTTTTACCCTCTTATGTATCTCAATCTCTTATTGAAATCATACTAATTCAGACACTGAGGTTCAATGAACAGATCTAAATCAAGGCCGATTGGAGGATTATTATGATAATTATAGAGGTTTTCAGGTTGATGTCCTCTTTGTCAGGGCGAGACACTTCAAGAGTATGCTCCAGCGAGGAAATTTAATGCAAGTTTAGTGATAATCATGTCAAGATCGATATCTAATTTGTGAATTGTCCAGTAACATTTCCCTCATTATGGCTTAACTAATTTGATTTTCTATATTTCGCTGGTGCTAATTTGTTTTTTGTATAATATTCTTAAGTTAATTATTTCCCAAATAAATGAAACGCTTACGACATTTTTCAATGTGCACATCTTTCGTGTTTTCCTCGGTATTTTATTACTTGACAATCTTAAGATATAGCGTGTTAAAACAGGGTGAAAATATTATTATCTGTGGGTCTTGATAAGCGTTTCTGGAACCTGGCTCTGTTATGGGTCTCCATGTCCAATCTTCTCCTCACATACAACAATATCTAAGAGAAACAATAATAAATCAAGTGTCTTCATAACAATATCGCCACAAAGCATAAATACAACAAGAGCTTTTGCATAAAAGAATGAATAGAACAAGACGATAAATATAAAGAGGGAGGTTTATTTAAACTTTTATAACAAATTATTGTATTATAATTATTAAAGTTTATAACGGTAACAAAACGTACCCCATCAATTATTTTATATTTACTAATTTCAAATTAGTAAAAAACGAAGAGCTAAGATTAAACAAGAAATTATTTTTTAGCTGGTTAAATTAGGAAAACCAGCTTGAGAGAATTCAATTATTTTACAATTAAAGTTTAATCATCACATTCCTAATTTATTAATATAATAAAGCACAAATTTTATACCTATTGGTATAAATATAATATTATTATTATATATATCTATATATTATAATATATAATAAATAATGTATAATAATATAAAAATTATAAATATATATAATATATTAATAAATTATAATAATATAAATAATAATAAATATTGTATAGCCAGTATCACTATTTTTTTTAGAATAGTAATATGAGTGACAGTGATGAGAATACTGATTTAATATATATAATATAAGTATAATATTAATTATATATATATTATATTTTATAGTATATATATATTATATATATATATATATAAATGATTATAATATATATATATAATATTGTTAGTAATATATTATAATTAATAATATATATATTATATATAATATATAATATATAATATAATATTAATATATATAATATAATAAGTTATTAATATATTATAATATATATATAATTATATATATATATAATATATATTAATAATATATGTAATAATTATAATAATATATATTATAATACATTATATATATATTACTATAATATATATCATTATTATATAATTATATATTAATTATAATATTGATATAGTAATATATTAATATATAGTATATAATATAATAATATATATTATAATATATTATTATATAATATATATAATTAATAATTATAATATTTATATATAAATATATATATATAATATAAATAATAATATTATATATTATTAATATATTCATTATATGTCGGGTATCCATCTTATATATAGGTTGCGGACTGAATTTTTTTAGCTATTTGTGTGGCGAATCTGGAAGAGCTTGTGAGAGAGGATCGATAGAGGGATTTGGCAGGGGTGGGAATTAAGGAGTGTTTGAAAAGTAAACGTAGTAATTAAGAGCAGGGTTTTATGGTTGTTTGGAGGAAGAAGACAGATCCTCAGGTGACGGAGGTTATGTTGGATAGTGAGAAACTTGGAACAGTGTCTGAATTTAAATATTTAGGGGATATATGTTTGGAAGAAAGAACCCGGAATGATGGAAGGTGCAAGTAAGAAAGTTGTGACATGGCAGCCACTGGTAGGGTTAGGAAGAGCTATCGTGCTGATTAAATCCTTTGGTGAGAATGTAGAAACGGACTAAGTTGTCGAGATGGCGCTACGGTCTACATGAGGTATGTTGTTACGCAACATTTGATGTATGTAGGCAGGTAGGGAAGCTATGGGTCTGAGAATAAACGAGGGTATATTTTTCTCCAATACCCGTAGGGGAGTCTACAAAGGTGGAGAATGCTCTGTGCGAGGAGTGGCATCCTGCAGGTGTAGTTTCAGGTGTAGCAGACCGAATCTGGATAAAATGTAGGACCTGAACGTATTAGGGGGTTTTGTGTGTGTGAAGAAAGAAGTAAATGAGTAGCAGAATACCGAACGAGTGTAGCATCGAGACGAAAATGGTTTGTCATGTGGGAAAGGATGGGATGATAGTCGGTTTGTTAATAACGGGTGTATTACAAGTGGATCTCGACGTGAGATCAAGTAGCAATAGGGAGGCTTCTCGACGATCTCAGACGCTACCCGCGACAGAAAGAAAGGTAGGGGGAGTGTGGGGAAGTTCAGTGTAAAGAAATTGCCCTGACGGGAGAGAATTATGACCTTTTGGCCAGATACGAGAAGAAAGGTTGCATAATAAGGAGTGAATGACGGGGTTTTGTAAGGGGGGTACTGTGTTGGTAGGTTTTGTCCAGTGGGGATGCAACCGCATGGCACTCCGAGTAGTATATGAGCGACATCGACCACATACTCCGTGATGGCGGGTTTTGTCGAGTCCTCCTCTAAAGGCCTAGGGTGGATTTTTTCTCTGACTGGTCGGCACCGGGGTTCGTTCACTTAAAGGTATATACTACGGGCGCGCGTGGGGTTAAGGCGTGGGGTATGTGTTCTCTCTTCGGACTTTACTTCATAGTAAACTATCTAACTAAAAGCATAATTTACATAGTTTCACACGAAAGGTGTGTGGCTGAACAAGATGCACGCTTCTTAAACCAGTACTCATAATTTTAAGGGTGAGAGCAAGGAGGTATATTTAATACTAAGTGATTGAGATTTTCAATATTATATATTTTATTTTCATTTATTTTTTTTTTTTTTTATTTTTTTGTTTATTTATTCTTTTATAACATTTATATCGCGTAACTAAATATTGAAGCAGCAGTTCATATACGTATGTATAGAGTTCTTATATATTATTATTCTAAATATATTTATAATTTATGAATATATTATTATATATAGTATTTGTTATTATAACATTAATGTAAGATATATATATATAAGTTTTATATATAGTTATATAAGTACAATTATTTATATAGACTTTATACATTGAAATATCAATCTTTATGCTCCCTATAATTATATATTTAATTATAATTAGACATTTCACTATGTAAACGGTGGGGCCCTTCCGGCTCTTTTAGTCCGCTAAGTCCGCTTAGTTATGACTCTCGCTATGGGGCCAGCAGAAGCGGAGAGCTTAATTCTCAGAATATATGAGTCAGTCGAGACAGGAACTATTTTACGCGTGAAAGTAGCGGTAGTCCGTTTCAAGTGAAAATTTAGCCGTGCGAATACTTGGTCACAGTTGCGAGAAACTACTACAATAAAAGATTACTGGTGTATTACAACGGACATATCATTTTGTGGTTTGGCACTGCGCTGGGGGGCCACCAATTCTAAAATAGTTAGTGACGTAGGGAGGTATATAATTAGTTTAAAACAAAAATATAAATTAAAAAAAGAAAAAAATACAATTAATAAATAAGAGAGAGAGATATAAATAATAAAGAGAAAAATTATAAAATATCATTTATAATTTTATATACTTAATTAATACTTTATATGTCTTATAGCTGATTCTTATTTTTTTGTACATTATAATTGACATATAATTATCCAACAAAAGCTTTCCAAAACATACAAATCTCACCGCATCCGAGAATGCCGGCAGAGTATCTCTGGTGCATTCATATCTAAGACCTATTAAGAGGGTATATAAACTATGTGGTTTTTTTATAGACTATGACAATTGAGGTATTTGCCAAACTCTCAATCTACCTACCCCTTTCTTTAATTAATCTAGTATAGGAGTGTACTAAGGATCTCCCGGAACCAACGCCTAGTGCTTGTGGTCATCAATTTAAGTGTAGTAATCCGAGAGTTCGGGGTTGTAACCATACCGCAAATACTATCACTTATACCTAACAATTCATATAACGTGAGGTAATGGAAAACGTCCCTTAGTGTATTATCCCCGTTAGGGCTCGAGGCCCATACCTAACATTGATCTCAAGTGGTTGTATTAATAATACCTTTAAAAAATAATAAATTTAAAAACCTTATTTTAAATATTATAAAAGTTATTAATTATATACGTTCTTATGTATATTATATTTTTTATATTATGCTATATATTTATATTAATATATATATATATAATATTTATATATAATTATATCAATATATAATATTATATATTATGAATTATATAATATATGATAATTAATCACTATGATATATATTAATTTATAATGTTTAGAACTTATGGTATTAAGTCGGAAAATGTTCCATATAATAATTATATATTCTAAAATTTGATAAATATATTCCAAATATTTAAAATTATTATTTATTAAGAAATAGACAGTATTCTATTATGTCAAAAAAGTAAAAACTTTTAATGAATCACTCATATTTTAATTTATTTATTGGTATTTTTATGTTCAAATTTTTTAAACAAATTTTTTTTAACTCCCTAAACTAAATATCAAGCCAAAAGGATTTACTAATAATAATTAGTTATATCTATTTCGCTGTAACTATGTGTAGTATTTGGACTGACATATTTCAAAGAATAAAAATTTTTACCTTTGAATTCGTATTGTATTATTTTATTTTTTATATATTTTATATTTTTTTTATTAGTATTATATATTATATATTATACTATATTATATATATGTAACACAGTATATATATTACTACTATATATATTATATTATTATATATTATAACAATATATATAGTAGTTATATTAATTTCACCGGATACTTATATAATAAAACTTTAAGGCTATCTCAAGCTATAATTATCCAGATAAATTATGTTATATTATTATAGTATTTATTATATAATGTAAACATATATAATCCGTAATTTAGTATGTTTTTGTATCTTTGGTATTATATAGTCATATATTGTATTGTATATATATAGTTATATATTATTATTATGAGTATAAGTGCGTATGTTCTCTACATGACGAATGTTATAAATAGTATTTGGATGACAATAAAAATAAAAATTGAGTATAATATATATAAATTTTAACTCAAATATATACCAATGTATAATATATAATAGGTCCATATAATATATATATATTATAATATATATTAATATATATAATATATATATATATAATATAATATATTAATATAATATTAATAATATATATTAATATATTATATATATATTAAATTATTAATATTAATATATTAATTATAAGTATATATTAATTATATAATATTATTATATATATATATATAGTATATGATTAATAATATATATATATATCACATTATATAATATATAATATATAATATATATATAATTATAATTATAATATAAATTAATATATTATATAAGATATTAATATTTAGTTAAATTATAATATAATCTAATAATAATAATACCTATATATATTATCTATTATAGATATATAAAATAAGTTACCATTTCTGCAATGGCCTGATGTAGTATTAGCCATGCGGTACGTCTGCAGGCGCGTCCGAGGCTTTCTCATGGATTCACTCCTAAAGTGCTTTCGGACGAAATAGACCTTCTTATTGGGATGGATCAGTGGTGCGCTCAAAGAATAATTGCAGAAAGAAAGGCAGATATTTTTGGTTTCGGGTGAGGACGCGTGGAAAGTTAGCATGGTCGTGAGCTGGCTTATTAAGCGAACTAACTACCAGCACTCATTCCTTCACATATGCGCAGAGATAACCTTTCTCCCTTTCTCCATGCCTAGTGGAGCAGAATTTTCGCCTTTGGAAATTGTTCAATTAAATCAAGTACATTCAGTCATATTTCCTTCTCTTAGTTCTGTTCGCTGTAGAGCCGAATTATGTAGTATTAGGGTGTGGTGTATAATTTTTGAGGGCAAACAGATGTCTAGTCCCCTTAACAGCTTTCTAAATTCTCCGAGGCATGCTAATCTTTTTTAAAATGTAATGATGGATTTTCTTGTCTTCTTGAAGAACGACATTGAGGAGGCAAACAAGCTGAAAACTTGAAGATTTTGTTAAATACTTCATTTTGCTCAATTTTTATATGATTTGACTGATGTACGAATAATCAATTGGGTCTGAGGAAGGATTATGAGAATCTTATTTTAGTTAATTAATATTAATTCCAAAGCAGGGTGCTTTTGTAGATTAGTTCGATCTATTGTTTATTATATAGTGAAATACGTGTGGTCCATCGTGCGACCTTGCGATTGGGCGGGAGGTTTGCATGGTCTGAATAGGTTGCGGGAGTGATGGCGGCTAGCGACTACTTTTCTACAAAGAGGTAACGGAGGTGCGCTAGCGACTAGCCTAGAAGTGGAGCGGGGTGCCCACCTCTGATATATCATAAACCGTAGTAAAGATTATGTTGGCTATTATCAGAGTATTACTACTCTATTAAATTAAATAATTATAGCTTAATATAATATATAGTATATATATAGTATGTATTAGTATATTATTCATTAATATATTTATAAATATTATTATATTAAATATATGATATATTAATTAACTATATTATATTATAGTATATCTTCAATAAGATGATTGTCATGACCCTTGATCAAACTATGCATGACCTAATATATTACATAATTGTCTTTTTCAGTAGAAAATTTTAATTTTTATAAATAAAGTTGATAACTAACTAACAAAATAGAACTTCACAACTAAAAATTAAAATATATATCATAAACTCTTGTATTAAACCAAAATTATATATTTAATTTATTATTAAAATTATATTATTATTATTATTTATATTATTCAATTTATATTAATTATTATATTATTATTATATATTATTATTATATATATTATTATATTAATTATTATATATATTATATTAATTTATATTATTATAATATTATTATATTATTATATTATTTATTATTATTTATATATATTATAACATAATAATTCATATGTATATATATATATATGGGAAACACAAAAAATGTATTATAAAATTTGTGGGTATGGAAATATAAATGGGTTTGTTAAATAGGGGGTAAGTACGTGAATTGTGAGTGAGTATAGGGGGGTAAAATGTTGAAGGAGGATAAATTTGTCCCTCTAATTTGCCCCACTATACGATATATTAATATATAAATTAATATATATAATAATATATAATATTATATATATATAATATATAAATATATATTATACTATGATATATTATAATTATAAATATTATAATAAATATATATATATATAATATACTATATAATTATATATATTAGTAATATATATTAATATTATATTAATATATTTATATATATAATATTATGATTATGAGTCAGTAATTAGATAAAAAGCCGATATATTAAATTTCGACCTATAAAGTAAGAGTACTATACTCTAATATCTACATCTCTATTTACACAATAATTTAATAGGAAATACTGTAATTATTTTTCTTGATCATTTTATTCTTTATTTATTTATTATTTATTATATTATATTCTATTTATTCATTCTATTATTATTATTATTCTATTTATATTATATTCTATTTTTTAATCATTATTATATTATTTTTATTATATATTCTTCATAGTGTTGTATTGTTTGAAAAATCATCAAAGAATATAAATTGTATACCTAATAATCTAACCATATTAAGGCCTCCTTATATAACAATTCTCAATATTAAAATTTTCATATATCATACTTCCTTATATATTCACTATTTAATAAATAAATTGGGATTATTTATAACATTATAAAAAATATAGCAAACTTGCTAGAACGAGCTCACTCGTAAGTCCTCGGCGGGCGAGATAAAGCAATCATTAATTTTTTTTTTTTTTGTTTTTTAAATACCTCTAGTTTTCTCTCAAATAGTCCCAAAAGAAGTGCCGTTGTTTTTGAGACTTCTCCCCTATGGGCGACCTGTTTGTTGTATGATATAGCACGATATGTTAAAAAAAATAGCAAATTTCGTATGACCACTATTCTCAAAAATATTATTACTCGTTTCATTTTAGAGCTGATAGAACATAGTTTCGTAAATTTATAAGTTTGCATTATTATATTCATAGTCTATCGAGTTGTATATGTTACGTGACTTATGTAGTACGTTTTCGTTTACCTACCCGGAATAGTAAAAATGTTGTCTAATATAATAGCCTAAGATTTATAATTGGTATTAATTTTAATTTTTGCCACCCCTTTTTCCTGAAAACTAGTAATAAAATGTAAAAGTTTTATTAAATTTAACATTATTTAATATTATAGGCCAGCTCACGTAATTAACTCCCGGTGAGGTACCGAGGAGTAGCCGGATATCAGCAAGAGGTTCTACTAAGGCTGATACTCAGAAATTTGGTAAAAGGTGGCCGAATATCTGCTTATATGTAACCGAGAGTACGGAATCTCCGGTGGCATCACTAATAATAATGAGTTTATCATAAATATATATATATAATATATATTATATTAATATATCATATTATATATTATATAATTATAGTAGTAGTTTATTATATTAATATAGTATCGATGATAAGGTAGTAAGTGAAATTTTTCTATGTGACAATATACTATAAATGTATAATATAAAAAAAAAAAATTCGGTGATATATTAGGAAAATAAAGGTCACGTTTGTTACGTTGGTTACTAAATAAAGTATGGATTCAGTTGCAGTACTCACAATAACATGCAACGAAGGACAGTGGAGCCGCACTCTAGATATATATAGAATAGCCTAGATATCCTATGAATTAGGGCATAAAATATTTAACTATCAACTTAATCTGTTATGAATATTTACTGATTGATATAAATATTAATTACTTAACTTGTGAAGAGATTAAGCAAATTAATCTTAATTCACCTAATTCAGTAGTATATCAGTGAAGTATCATTATCTCATTCAAGTGATAATAAGAAGTCGTATGTTTGCGCCCGTTCTTACAAATGATATAAGCTTCGCAAGCAATTAGCAGAAACGAGGAAATTAAGTAAGAAAAGCGTTAAAAAGCAAGAAGGATAAAAAGAGGCAAAAGTTCCTCTAAGTCTAAAAGTCACTTAAACCAAGATTAGAAACACAAATTTCACACTTATGTTTAAGCAGGTGTGTGTGTGTTGCAATGATGTGAGTGTAATGGTATGTGTGTAAGGAGTGTGTGTGTGTATATAAGGGGTGTGTTATTGGTATGGTGAAATATTATTATATATTTATTATTTAAATAGAATTTTTGGAATTTACGTTTAATATCTTCTTTTCAGAGAAATGACTTTAATTAATTAAGGAAAACTTTTAAATTTAAAAAATGAAAATCGAATTTGTTAAATAGTTTGTTTTTCACTTAACATTTATACTTAACTTTAAATAATATAATAGACCTGAAGTTAAATTAATTTTTAGTAACATATTATGTGTAATTTGGAATAACAAATTTTATGTAATCTAGAAAAAAATTGCAAATTTAATAAAAATATCTTATAATGAATTTTTTTATTTGTACTTTTTTAATTATATATATATATATATTATATATATAAATATAGAGAAACAATATTATATATAATAATAAATATATATATATATATATATATATATATATATATTATATATAGTATATAATATATATATATAATATAATGGTTTTACTAATTTTTTTTGACAGTTGCCAGATTGAAATAAAAGTTATATATCATCCAGAAGAAGAAATTCAGAGTGAAATAAAAAAAATAGTATCTAAACTGTGGTGTTCAAAAAGTTTTGGGTAACTATTCTTTTATTTTAGAAGAAAAAAACTACGTCGTTAATTGAAGTTCTCTAGCCTTCTAACCCTTTTGGTTGCTATAAAAAACATAGATATAATTTTGTTTTTCGTTAAAATAGAAAATAATTAAAAATGAAATAGGGATGCAATAGCATTTTAGAAAAAATTAATCTTATATGTAGTCACAACCAATCAGACAGATGTTATAAGATTCCGTCATAATTTAGTGCCTTCATTTTATAGATGGTTATTTATTATTTTAGTTTTAATAGAATATTATTATTATAATTTATAGAATTATTATAATTATATTAGTTTTATTATTATTATTATTATTATTATTTTATTATAATAATATTATTAATTATTATTATTTATTATATATTATATCTATTAAATTTTTAACCGAGGAAACTGTAAAAAAAAAAAAAAAAAAAAAAAACTTATCTCGAAAACTACAAAAGCTACAGGGAAATGTAATACATTTTTTTGGAATCCTTGTAGAAAATTTTAGCACGAACCTGTAAAATAAAAAGAAAAAAAAAAAAATTAAACATAAAAATAGGCTATTTTTTTTTTTGGGGGGGGTTGCTGGGACATAGTTATATATATATATATAATATATATATATTATAATATATATAGTATATTATAAATATAAAATTATAATTATATATATATAATATTTATATATAATCTCTCTTGCAATTTTTTCCTCCTCCAGACAAGCAAAATCCTGAAACAAAATACAAATAAAACCTAGCAACCAAAACGGTTGATTGTTCGGAGAAGAGGATAAAAAATAAAATATAATTATAAAAGATAAATATAATAATAAAATAATAATATTATAGTAGTAAAACATATAATAAATTAATATAACATAAATTAATATAAAACAAATTATTTAAAAAACACATAAAAAACTATAATTATAATTAAATATATCAAATGACTATGTGGCATTAAAAAACCCATCCCAAATAAAACAAAACAAAAATATATATATAGATTTATATAATTTTTTTTAATTTAATATAATATTTTATACCATATTTCCTAACCAAAATTTATTACAGGATCCCCAAAGAATGTATATACATTCCCGTGTGTGACTTTTGTAGTATTCGAGTATTAAGTTATTTTTTTTTTTTTTTTTTTTTTACAGTTGCCTCGGTAAAATTTAATAATATAATAATAAATAATATAATTAATAAAAAATAATAATGTGCCATAAAAAAGAAAAAATAATAATAATAATAATAATAATATTATTGATAAAAAATGGAGTATATGTTAATTTAGAATTTAAATATAATAAAAACCTCATCTAAAGTCTAAGCAATGAATTATAACGGAAATGTTATAAACATCTGTAACATATTTTTAGGTAACAGCTCATAAGGTATAATCTTAAATTGTGAAATTACGATTGCATCCATTTTCATTATTTAATATTTTTCTAATTAACGAAAAACAAATTATAATTCCATGTTTTTTATTACAAACCAAAATTAACAAGAGAAAACTTCAATTAACGACGTAGTTTATTTCTACTAAAAATAAAAAAAGAATAGTTTTGGAAAAAACTTTTTGAACACCACAGTTTAGGATACTATTTTATTGATACTTTCTTAAATTTGATTTCTTATTTATATATAACTTTTATTTCATTCTGGCAAACTGTTAAAAAATATATATATAGACCTATATAATATATATATATATATATATATATAAGTAACACTAGAATAAATATAGTATATAAATATATAGTAATATATATACTGTATATAGCTTATATATATAGATATATATATATATAATATATATTATAAATTATAAGGTATATAATATAAATAAAACTTAGATTAAAACAATATAAAGATGTTATAAGATATTAATTAAAATGTAGAACTCTTGATATCTGAGCCACTGAATGAAATTTGTTTATTCCACAATTCAATACTGGTATAACTAAAATTTAATTAACGTCAATTAATTATTTATGAAAATTATATAGCTATGGAGACAGAACACAACATAGTTAAACAAATTCTCGGAAATTTTTCATTTTTTAATATTACAAACTATTTCATAATAAGTTAATTATTAATACTCCAATTGTAATACTGAATAGAGAAGCGAATAGGTTAAACAACAAGATGTGTAGATTCTTTATATATTAAAGTATACATGAATTCACTATACCAAATTATACACAGCCCTACTGTATAGTACACACCCTATCACAACTACTTACACACATACCAATATGATCACCACTACAACATCATACTGCAGACACACAGTTCACACAACTGGTCTTAAAACCATTTAGGTAGTGAAATTTGTGTCCTCAATCTTGGGTATTAAATTGTGACTATTTAAGATAGACTGCATAGACCGAGAATCCTAGATGTTGCCCCGTTAATTAATCGCTTCTTATTTCCCTCCTAGTGGCTTTTAGTTAAGCGATTATTATTACCATAATAAAATATAAGTCGTTCTGTTGTCTGCGTGAAGTGCTGTGTCGAAGGCTGTAATCATTTATGTTGTTAGAACCGGAGCTGCAAACAATAAACGCGCCATAAAGTATTCTCTGAAAAATAATGACCAAAATTTATGTTACACTATGAATGTGCGTTGCTAAAAGTCTGACAATAAGAAGAATTTGTTTATAAGTTAATAAAGAAATAGTCATGAGGATAGAGTAAAATAAATGAGTAAATAAAGGTATAAAATATATTATTGTATATATATATTATTAATTATTTAATATATATTTATATTACTAAATAATTCTATTTTATTTATTTTTTATTTTTAATAGTTTCTGTAATCACATTATATATAGTTGTCAAAATGAATATGGAGGTCTAACCACACAATAGTACAGATCACATGTTAGCTATCATTCACTAAATATATATTTAAATTTTCTCACGGCACTACGCACCGGTAGCCCTATAAAGTAAACCGTAGTGCAGCTATGTTCAACCTATCTATACTTTCTTCTGAAGTCTATAAGATATCGTATATCTACTCGTTCACCAAACTCTTAATGCCGTTCCCATCCACTTAGGTTCATTCTCATGCTCGCAACAACCTTCTAGCTTCCTCCTCGGCGTCTGTTTTGAACGAGAGGTTAGCATAGATATATGGCATTTTTCGAGATCGAGGGAACACCTCGCAAGTTAGCGATGATTCTCACTTGGAAGACAACCGACATACCCTCGAGCCTAAACTCATACATTATCATAGATCGGCATTCTAATCTTCACCAAAAACAACTAAGCAGTTGAATGCCACGGAAGTAGTCCGAACGCAAGGTGCATAGCCAAAGAGTCTCGGCTAGGGTCAACCGCCAGCTCTCGCGACCCGCGCTCTCTCCGCGCGAAGTCTGCCAAGCACCATCGCAACCACTGTATACCGGTCAACAACAATGAAACCGTGCGGCGGACGGCCGCGGGCTCCGGTGTTTCGCGGATTGTTTCAATCGCAGTGTATGACCCATCTGTCACGGATATAAACTCTCAACCCACCACATGTAAGTACAATAATATAAAAATAAAATAATAATATAATAATAACTAACAATTAATAATAATAATAAAGATTGTAAAATAATAATAAATATAATAATAATAAAGTAATAATAATAATTAATAAAATATGAAAATAATAAAAATAATAATAAATAAAAAGATAATAAAAGTAATATACTAATTTAAATCATATGAAAGAAATAAAATAGAAGAAGAAAACCAATAAAAAAATAGAAAATAATTGATATTAAAGGGATACAACAAGAAAGAAGAAAGAGAAGAAATGTAAAGAATATATAAGAAGGTCAAAAACCAAGAAAATAAGAGAATACATAAACCCGGAAAACCCAGACAAAAAAGAGCAGAGGAGTGAAGAACAAATGTGCTGAAGGAAGTAAAATAGAAAAAGAATTAGAGAAAAATGAAAAAGAAAGAAGAAAAAAGAAGAAGACAAAGGTAATTACAGATGATAAAAGCACATGTGCAAGAAAGGGCCGGAAGAACAATCGCTAAAACTCGCGACGTCACACGAAAAAAGAGAGAATGATCAAGGAGCAACATAAAGAAAACAACCAACACAAGAAAGTGTGAAATTACAGAAAGAAAAAAAGAGAAAAAAGCTTGAAACAATATAAGAACTGAATTACCACCAGAGCACGACCAGGACCATGACTGCCTTGACACATCTCTGACATGCTCTCGATTGTAGTAGTGGACTGCGAATGTTAATGTTACAAGTTGATATGTATCACGACAATCACACCGCTCAGAAAATAAGAACCGAAAAACGTGCCCTAAAGCGTAGCAGTATTGTAAGGTCCGGAGGGAATCTCTGCGAGAGTGGGAGTTAGCATCCGTACAGATGCCGAACGTTTCAGTCATAATAGATACACAAAATGTCTACGATACTTGGTAGTACCGATTGAGGTCCGGTATAATATGACTGGCGCGACTCCACACAAATCTCAACAGCGTCCTAAAAAATATGAAACCAGTATAAACGAAGTGAGAACCGTTTAATACATCTGGGCCTACTCGTCAGTAAGGCTCTAAGCGAGTTGTCAATTGGCGTGAAAGGAAGTCAACCGACAGTTAAAGAAGAGATGGAAAGCTATGGATGGCGCCTACGATTATATTGTTCGTAGGATATCTGGTTGAATATATCCTAAAACGGCCTGTAAGAGTGCCTCCAATTGAAGCAAATATGTGCAACAATCTCGATCCAGAAAGGTATTCCTCGAGATTAAAAAGAAAATGCCTCCAAACACCAGACGAATAACGACCCACTTCCAAACAGGGGAAGGCCTTCACAACAGTAGCATTGCTCGAGCCATCTCCCGTCCTATAGTAGTCCGACAGGTCACGGCACAAAACCAACTCCTACATAAAAGTCACCGAGCTCGGTCCCGAGGAACATACAGAGGACGACATAACTACGACAACTCGTCCACAGTGAAAAGGAGCCGATCCTATCTGCCCCATCGTCGAAGTCCACACCTGGGCCATTGTGCTAATCGGGTTAAAGGATAGCCAGTCGCGAATGCATTCGATGTGCCAGGGTAAGTTGCGAGATTTACCTATGTAAGGCCTACCCGGGCCGGTAACTATGTTCCCGCAAGGCGTAACCCCCGTCGCACTGTATGCTACCCTGGTGGCAACTTGGGGTTAAGCCGATGTTACCTCTCGCCAGCAAATGTAATCGGGTGTGTAAGTGTGTTATCTCCGACAACGAACACTAGTTTCAAATTAGACAGTTGACGCACTAATCCTTCTCCATGTTTATCGACCCACAAATCAACCCTGGACATAATTTACCATCCACCTCTCACAGGTCTAGCATTACAGTTATAGGTTTTATGTTTTCTATGAATTTGGAGAATTTAAATTTATCGCGGTGACGGCAACAATACTGCAGCGAATTCTCATTGTGAACGAGTGATTTAACTATAGTTACACATGCATTCTGACCCATTTCGTCTGTGTGGTGATGGACCGGATCCTTCATGTGAAGGTTGGGCCCTCCGTTCTTGCACAAGACAAGTAGAGATTCATATCCCTGTAAGTGGCGTGATCTAATTTGAAGAAGGTAAGAATATTAAATATAAGTTGCGTAGTCAACTCAATAAAGTACATAATTAGTATTTTCTAATTTAATCAACACCAAAGAAAAAAATTATTCTTATAGGTAATATTTTTATAGAACTATTTTGTTGCCAATTTTTAAGATAATTGTAAACTATATATGTTTTTTATGATTTTGATAATATTGATAAAATGTAATACATGAAATAATAATGATTTGTAATGTCGAATTTAGCGTTTGTAATGCACATATTTGTGAAAATTCTGTTTCATAGTGAAATTTGCTAACGAATTTTGAATCATTATTACGCTCACCCACCCACACAACACACACACAACACACAACACACAACACGCAACACACCTAAACAAATCTCCTCCATCTCTCATCAATCTCTCTCTCTCTCTCTCTCTCTCTGCAAAAAAAAAAATTGCAGAAAATTAGACACGGCACTACGGAACGGAACGAGTATATTCATACTCTAACATCTCTCTCTCTCTCTCTCAACTCCTCTTCTCATCTTCGTGAACAGAAACGTACCCACAAACCAAATATTTTACTGAAATTAGCAATGAAGTATTACCCACAAGTGATACTGATAGACAGATTGAATGTAAAAATATATAGTATAACAATTGACCATTTTACAAGCCTTTTGCCTAATATAGTTATGAAATTTATTGTGTATATAGTAAGTAAAATTTAGTGCTCAGACTACTTGATATAATAATGATTGTTTACGAGGTTCTAGCCCTTGACTGTTGACGTGGGCCTTTTTTTAAGTTCGAATTGTTGAAGAAAAATGATCCTTAGTGTGTAGGCATGTACAGATGACAATTGGGTATAAATAAAAATTCTAATAAAAATTAAAATTAGATTATTACGCTTAAACTTTAGTTGTACAGCGAAAGAGTTTTCAATATAAATTGAAGAGATTGTCTTAAATTAAAGATGCTGATCAGAACCCCAATAACTGAGTTTTAATTGACCCACTCGAGACATTTTATAAGATTAGAATCGAAATTAGCTTATTAAAATAAAGGTATATCTAATAATACTCGTGACTTAGTGTTACCTATAGGTCACCTGCTCTCGAGGAATCGGCTCCTTCACGCTCCGTTGGTAGAAAAACCTTAAACTCATGGTTCAAATAGCTTAAATAAGTATCTCAATTATAAACGGCCTATCTCATCCACATAACTAACCCTTCTCTAACACCGTTCAGGTGCTTTAATGAAAGCCTCTCCTCGCCCAAAGCTTTGTTCAAATACAAATTATAACAAATTTGGAAGAAATCAGCAATCTCAAAGGATGATATTAGATACGAAAACTGGACAGGATGCTTCTGGTTCATTCGGTACTTTCCTTTTTATATTTTTTAACCAATCCTTTTTTTTTGGAAACGGAATCTGTGACGATACTATTAGTATTGGTGATGCAAATAGGTATGAACAAATAAGTTGGACTTGGAAATGAATTCAGCACTTCGGAAAGAGGGTCCCTTATGAGTGTTCAGATAAGGGTAGAACACGACTTTCCTCACTTTGGGAGAGAGACAGTATTGGTGATACCCTCACTTCTCCTATTTTTTAGTCGAACCCACGAAGCTCAGTGTAAAGGCCAATGTCACTTCATTCTAAACCCAAAATTTAGCGGGGCCCTAAGGTAAGTACCTAAGTAGATAATTACTTCTCTTAACGTTTAAACGAAGAAAATCAATAAACAGAGCTATTCAAAAGAAAGTAACACCACCAATCTTGTGGCACCTGTACAGTGGTCAGGAACACGGAAAAGAAACTACAACTCGTAAACTGTGTGTGTTGGAGGAAAAAGTAACTCTCATAACGCACCTCCTGCACTTTTTTCTCCTGGCCCCATCTTCCTTACCTACTTTATCTCATCACCCTCTTATATATATTACTAGAGTGGATAGGATAATAACCTAAATATAGTATATATAATAAAAATATCCAATGAGCCGCCGAAATGATATACTAAGATAGGTAAAAATACAAGAATATCTCTGTTAGATCAATATGTATATGTATGTTAACATATATGGTCTCAAGCCGTATACCTCTTTCTTCTACTTCTCACTAGTTAATCTTTCCCTGATTACTTTGGCTCTTCTCACCCGCTTCCCTATCCACTACCACTTACCTCTATACTTCCTCTCCATTCCTCTCTCTCTCTCTTCACTTATTGATTGGTAGTATCCAATTATATATATATTTATATATATATACTAAGTTATTAATATCCTAATATAAAGATATATAATATATTAAATACAGGGTAAATATAAATAACCTACAGATAATCATACTATAAATAAAAAAATATATTAATATACTATATATATAATATTTATATATATTAATATTAACTGATATTATAATAATTACCTTTACAATACTCATAATACCATCATATTCACTCGTACCCCTTTTAGACCTATAATAGAATATAATATATAATATTATTAAATATAATAAAGAAAATTAAATTAGATTCTTAATTATATAAGCGAAGCCTGCTAATTTAACACTTAAATTTAAAGGAATGTGAGAGTTGAATTAAAGCGAAGTATCTTGTTATTGGGGTTTGTTTTAAGCCTCTACTACTATTAACATTTAGCTAATATTTTTAACGTTTCTTTTTCTATTTTTCTTTTTATTATTTTACTAGTGAGTATTAGTTAGGTAATAACGAATTCCCATTGGGAGCACAGACCGTATGTTTTACCATCCTAAACGGTATAGCGATAATTTTAATAATATTTTTATTTGGTAAAAAAAACTTTTGTGTTAGTTATACAGATAAAATAACATACATTTTTAGCGAAAATTTTTATTTTTAATTTGGTTTATTACCTAAAATTTTATTTAATTCTAAAATTTAATAATATGTCATTTACTAATTAAGGAAAACTAATTCGACATTTGGTACAGTCCATTTCTATTTGATAAATAAATAAAGTAAATAATAATTTAAAAAAAAAAAAATAAAAAATATTTAACTCAAAAATTATTATAGTTACATGAAACTGCTATGGGCACCCACTGGGGAGTCAGGCGGCACCTGTTGTAAAAATATAATACACTTTTGTAAGGTACTATTAGAATATTAAATATATAATAAATATAATTAAATATAGCCCTATATTCCTAGCACAACTGCAATTTATAATTGTAAAATCCTTTCTGTGAAATATGAGTTTAATAAAATATTAGTATTCTTAAATATATATATCTCTATATATTATATTAATATATATGATTTTAAGATTTATGATTATTATGATGAAATATAAATGTAATATATGAATGATTATATATACGTTATAATAATAATCTTATTGTATAACATTTAATTTTAATAATCTGTAATTATTATTATTATAATATTATTATTCTTGCAGAAGTATAACGTGAATAGGTTAAAATATGTTTTGCCGATTTTTTAGTGTTCACAACTTGGTAGATAAGTTATATTCTTTGGGACACTCAAATAGAAAAAAATAATAGTGTTCATAGTTTTTCGCAATACAGTACGAAGAAATAGATAAAAATTTTATTATGAAAAAATTTTTCACGAATGAACAATATTGTACAAATGCATATATTAATATATGAGATATTAATCATTCTAGTGTTGAAAATATTAATGTCAGTTTTTAAATAATAATCACTAAATGTCAGTCAGGTAAAAAAAAATTCGAACCTACTCGCAACAATTCCGTTTAACAAAATCGAGTAATATAATTCTTTCAGATTTTGTAGGAAAGATAAACCTACATATTCATTAAATTATTTGTCTTTATTTTTTTCTCTCTCATTTCTATTAACATATTTTATTGTTTAGTAATATATTTTATTAAACATTTTCAGAAAGTTTCATAAAAATTGACCGGAAGGAGGGCTATATTTAATATATCAGATAAAGATAACATAATTTTATATATATATATATATTAATTAACCTTATTTTCAATTTATACTTCTTATGCTATAATAAATGTAAATATATAAATAATTATTAAATAATATATGTAATAGAATTGTAATTATTTGAATTTTAAAATGAATATATAATATAATTAATATATAATTAAATAATATATAATTATATAAATAATAATTATAATATATTAATAAATAATATTTAAATTAAATTAAATATAATTAATAATATAATTAAATATGATATTAAATTAATTATAATAATAATTTATATAAATATTAAATTAAAAATATTATACTTAAACAATTACTACTTTAAGATTCTGAGTAAATATTTATTACACTATAATAAGTTTCATAATTGACTTTTATATATATATATAGGTGTACTCCGTTATATAGCTCAGAAGGGTGTAATATATATCTATGTATACATATATATTATAAGTATAGAGATTTGATATATATATATACTTATATACTTATAATATCCAATTGGATAAACTTTAAAATTTTATTAGTATATATATATATAATATATATTATATAGTGAGATTATTATATTTATATTTTTTATTTATTTTTTATTAATATATTTATTCATGTTATATATATATTTCTAAAGATAAATATATATAATGTGAAATCAACTATCAAAATTTGGTAAAAGGTAATATAAAGTAAGGTACAGATATTTGGACTACGTTATGTTAATAAAAATTATTATATAGGTTTATAATATATATATACAATTATATAATATATAAATAATAAAAATTTTCGCTAAAAATGTTTAGTTATATATAATTATTTATCCTTACCTTATATTGTATCGCTCGCCAAATAAAGAATTATTACGCTCGTTTAGTAGAGAAAACCATAGGTGTTAGACCCACTGATTGTATGAATCCCCACTGGAATTGGTATCAACCCTATATTAATCTCTTTAGTAAATAATAATAAAAAGTAAAAATATAGATATATAAAGATATAGACAGGAGTGCTTTGAGAGTTATCTTTTTCCTCCACTTTACGAGTTGTTGTTGATTTTCGGGTTCCTCCACTGTACAGGTAAGAAGAGTTTATGGATTATCTTTATTTTTTAAAAATTTTGACGGTTTTATATATAGTCGTTTTAAGACGTTATAGGAGAGTAGGCTTATCTACAAGTACAACATCGACCAGAAACTCAAATGAACACTCTTCTGTCTTTATCTAGTTCCCGAACAGTCTCCCGCCCTCTCTCTATATCACTCCAACAACGTAAGAATAGGCCAGGTTATAAATTCCCGCCAGAAGCTTCTTATTTGCTTACTTTCTGAGTCAATAAGAAGAGACCAAATCAAATACTAAAGTTATTATAATAGCTCATCAACCTTGTTTTAGTTTATAGTTTATCGTACGTTGTTAAAAAAGTAGTGACAACCAGTGGTATAAAACTCAGTTTGGTTCTGATAGAATTCTTATTAAACCAATCTCGTTCAACTCCATGAAAACCCTTCGCTGACCTAAAGTTAATCCGTAATAATCAATTTATAATTTTTATTAGAATTTTATTATACCCAAGTCTATTCTATGCTACACGTACATATCATCATAGTGTTCAAAAAGTATGTCTGTTCACAAGTTCGGAAAACTTTAAAAGCCCCTACTCACCCATTAGTCAAAGAACTACTTTGTCAAAACCACCCGGATAAATGTATTAATAACCAAGTTGTCCAGACTGTTAAAATGAATTTAAAATGCACTAAAGTAACAAAACAATTATTTATAAAATATAATTACCTAAATAATAATTAAAAATGCAATGTTATACTATAATTTACACAATCTGTCACATATCACTGTGTAAAATTCATCTAATTCAGTAAATGGGGTTTTACGTCGTCTGAAGAGGCAAGAGAAGGAAAAGAGAGAGAGAGAGAGAGGAGAGAGAGAGAGAGAGAGAGAGAGAGAAGGAGAGAGAGATATAAAATAAACGAGAGTACTGACTCACACTCACCCCAGTGTGTGTGTGTGTGTGTGTTGTGTGAGTGTGTGTGGATGTAGAGATTGTGTCTTTCTGTTGGAGCCGGTCCGCAGTCTTCAAAGAAGTACAATGGAAGAACTAGAAACCATAAGAGAAAACACTACTTTATATGTCACAGAGAAGGACACATTCGTGTCATGACAAAACGATACTTAAATATAATGCTCAAATTCATTATAAATATGATTATTCAGTGCCGAGTATCTACCAACTTATAACTATTATTCAAGATTATACCAAGAATAACACACATATTATATTGTGTACCAAATATCTCATCACCAAAAATGAATCTAAAAATTCATTAAAAAAAATATTTACATCTTAATACACGATCCCCACTCTCTTACTTTCGTTCCCTTCCCGAATAGGATTAAAGAATACAAATATGCTTATTATGAGATGAGAGAGCTAGCGCAAACTTGGGGTATATCCATTACTACCCGTCAAAAATATACGCACCACAGGGACTTAAAATAACAATCTTACTCTCAGCTCAGAGAGATAACAGGAAGGAAGGCCCCATATACACCCATGCATAAACCCCACACAAACACAGACGACATCATCAGATTAAAAAAAACTAAACCTAATAAAGTAAAAGCCAACTATTCTCCCTCGAGCCAAGAGGGGAATTCCTGACATTGCTCCCATTTTAATTTGAGACCATGTCACTTTCAACATTTGTGTATCGCGATAATCATTAAAAACCACGTAACTAGACCTGTGAAGGGAGAGGTGATTAAAAAATATTGTCCAAGAGTGTTGCGAGTCGAAAATAAAATATCATGCGATTATATAGCCCCAGCGAGGATCTATTATTGTCATAGAGATCAGTGCGTGACATGTTTAAATATCTAGCATATACACCCGATAACAAAGGCTTCGTGCGAGGAGGTACACCTCGGCATCTTAGATTTTAACCAGGGCGCTAGAGCAAGTACTCTGAGTGTCAGAGACGACGCGCTGTGTCTCTCGGAAATGCCGTACAACTAGTTACCTGCAGACCCGGGTAGGCCATTTTACAAATACGGTTAATAACCGCACTCCGAAAACCCCGCCGCACCAATGGACGAATGTCTCGCAGACGTGGTTTTTTCTGAGAACAATTTTACCCGACCTGGAGCGCAGCTATCCATATGGACATGAGTCAGCGAGTATCCCTCAATGGTCAAAAAGGTTGCTCTATCTTACGATGGACGAGTTTTCGAAATAAGTAGTCAATCTCGGTGTATTTATGACTAAACGGAAGCAGGCGTGCCATTGTTAGTGTAAGACTTCTTCTATACGACGAACAGACGGAGAGAGGCCTTACGCTTGCTGAAACTGCAAATAATATGATTAATAGTAAGAACTGTTTCCGAGAGCTAGCCTTCTCGAAAAGTGTGTCGGTTAAGCATGAGTGGGAGGCATCTTTTCCTTTTTACTTTACCGCGCAAGATACCAACTCAGAAAAGTTGCACAACATTCTTATCAAATGGTAGTGAGCACAATGCACTGGCTATTGCAGCCGTTATGGTAAATTAATTGATCATTTCAGAGATATCCGTTTCGAAGATTAATAGTAAATACTCCCAGCTTGCCAAGTTTTTTATAATGTGACCCCCTCCTCTTAACGGGCGGGTGACTCCTTTTTCCCATTGGAAATACTAACTCGCAAGACCAACACAAGGCCCTAATTGGTATAAACGGCTAACCTTAAGACTTTCAAATTACGGAGTTGGAGTTGACCAGCATTATAGTTCCGGACCTCAACCCCAATAGAGTCGGGAATCATTTAGGCGTATTTTATCCTGAAAAAAAACTCGGATCTATATTATCTATCAGTGCTAAACCTCACAATATACGCGGTGTACCTCCTTTACTCCACGGTACGGCTAATTTCTTCTCATCTGAGGCACGTTCAGCCACGAGCGCGTAGGGATCATATCACTGTTAACATTATACATCGCCACACTACATCGAGAGCATGTCAGAGCTGAGTAGATCAGGCATGATCATCCATATGCACAGTAAATGGGTCATACATCGGAGTTGAGACAAACTCCAACATCCCCTCAGCGCGCCGTCGCGCACGTACCGACCCATACATTGCTGCGTTGTGCAGTACCCCTCAGAAACCTCCGATATCATACTATATACTTTAGGCGATGGTGAACTATCTTTGGCTTAGCCTACACTTGGCGTCTCACAACTCTAATCAGCTTAAGTGTTTGGGGAAGAAATAAACACGATATGTTATTGTCATGTGTGCCAATATTAAGTGTCTTCGTTCGCCTTATCATTCAATCTTTATTCTACCCTTCTCGCTTTCTGATTAAGTACCCTTGTGGTTTTGACGCTAATTAATTGAGACGAGTAGTATTAAATTAATACATATTATATTAATATTTATATATATTAATAAAATATATATATAATTATATATATATATATATATATATATTATATAGATATTATATTATATATAATATATTATATATTATATAATATATATAATGTTATAATCATATTACTACTATACCTATTCACATAGATAATATTAGAGTAATTTGAGATTACAAAACAACTTTCCAATGTTTGGCACTCTCAAAATATGATATATGATATGTTAATACATATCCAAGTATGTATTCTTCATTCTCACACTCAAAACAAAAAAATTTCTCCTGTTAATTGGCCAAAGACCTTTATTTGCGAGTTGCCTGAAAAGCAACCATTTTGTATATAGTTAAATATAGTATTCGTGGTCAATATATTTTTGTTCTCAGTGAATTATTTTAGAAGACGCGTAAACTGTTAGCTGCCGTTATTAACTCTCAGCCAGAATGATATATGGTGTTCTTCTGCCAAGACAGATCTCTAGACAGACCCATACAGAGCAGGACCACACTTAATAAATAAAGTAAAAAAAGCTAGAGTGTAAAGAAATAAGAAAAACACTCAACGGATTTATTAACACACCGAGGCAAAAGCTGCGACTCTCACCCTCAAACCTCAACTAATTAAACCGAAGATCAATAAAGAAACACCAAATTTCACACATATAATATGTGGTTCTGTAGCAAATTGTGATGACGTGGCTGTAAGTTCTATTTGAACTGACTGTTGTAGGTAGTATATATGGATATTGTGTGCTCAGAAATTTGTATAGTAACCGTGTTACGATAAGGAAAAAATTGTCTGGTAATGTATATGATAATGTTAACTTCTATATCAAAAAGAAAATAGAGCGTAATTTGATGTCTAATAAATTTCTATTAATATTCAATATAGTAGAAATGATTTAATATAATTAAGAAGAAAACCTTTTAGAATTTAAAAAAATGAAAATCGGACATTTGTGAAATAGATAATGTTCTGATAAGTATTTTAATTATCTCATATTATTACAGTCTTCTGTAGGACCGGATGTTATTAAATTTTTTTTAAAGTTATATATATCATTAGTTCAATATAGAATTTTGCGATTTATTCCGAGTTTAATAAAAGTTTAATTAAATAATGTATAAACTTCTCATAATATTTAAATTAAATTATCATATTAGTATACTGAAATGAATAAATTTAAAGATATTATTAATTTAAGTGGTTATATTTATAAGTTTATAATCTTATAATATTTAATTTATAATATTATTATATTATGGATATTTTATTTAATTTATTAATATTAATTATAATATTGAAAATGTAATTATTTGATATATATTAAAATTAATATTATTATTATTTATATATTATTAATTCTACTTAATTAATTATTTAATATTATTTAATATTATATTTAATTTAATGTTTATAATACCTCCCCTCAAAAATAAAATTTTTTAATAGTTAAAGATCTCACATCTCATAGACATAACTTATTTTTATAATTTAAGAGTTTCATTAACATTTGCAATGATGGTCCAATAATTTTCTGTTATCAAATTTTGATTAATTTGTACATAATTTGAAGAAATGAATGAATATATTAAATATATTGAAATATTATTATAAAGTAAACTTCTAAATATAATACTTGGATTGCTGAGTGTAGTGTTTACTTAATTAATAATGTTTTCAAAATACTATTCTCTGTGTATTTTAATTGAAGTTTAGAAGAAAATATAAAATCTAACTTCTTTCCTTTTTTACCTCGATTGGTTAATATTTATTGGGTATTGTCCAAAACTTGTCGTAAGTAAAATATACAAATTATAAAAAATTAAATCCATCAATAAAAAATAATACTAATTGTGGGAGTGGGGCGGGCACTCAAATCTCACTCACCATATTGATTTATTTATCGATTAAATATAGAAAATATTTAATATAATTGTGAAATTGCTTCCATAATCACAGTATAATTTTACAACATATATATGAATTATTCTCCTAAGTCATCAAAAATTCCAATTGTTACAGATGTTCTTCATATCTTTAAACATTTTCTATGTTATATGGATTCAATTGCCTTAGAACTTTAGTATTGACAGAGATATATTAAATATATTATAGTTAGATATATTAATAATATAAAAATACACTTAGATTTATTTTTTTTTTTAGATTAATTATATTTTATATATAATATATGTATTAATTCAAATTTCTTTGCAGCCATTTTGTTGCTTTCTTAGTTATTAATGATTATTATAATATTTATTATCTTAATTTTGTGAATTCGTAATTTAGATATTGTTATTATATTTATACTAT
>JABUQX010101533.1:5000-10000 GCA_015478945.1 Trachelipus rathkii
ACATTACAAAAGGTCATAATCAGCATCTGCCAATGGTCACACGCAGATACATGCAGGTGTAACAATAGCCCTGTACTGCGTCTACAATGGTTACAGCTCCAATCGGCTGCAATCTACAATATATGTATGTCAGACCAAAACTTATATATATATATATATATATATAAATATATATATATAATATATATATATATATATATATATTATATATATATATATATATATATATATAATATATATAGGCAAATACAACAATTATGGTAATTTTGAACCTAATAATAGAAAACTTTATGGATACTATTATGCAATATTTTGTCTATTATATATAAAAATTTTATTGAAACCCAATTATGAAATATTTTGTCCCAATTAAGAATAAGAAATATTTTACTGAGCCTCAAAATTATGCATATTTTGTCCTAATTTAAATAATAAATCTTTATATTGAAATCCAATTATTATATATTTTGTCCCTATTATAAATGCGAAAAATTTTACACGAATGATGCTTTATTTTATTTAGGCAATAACCGCTCAAGGGCACAGCCTCTCTTCGAGGAGGAGGAGGAGGAGGAGGGGGGGGAGAAGAGAGAGAGAGAGAGAGAGAGAGAGAGAGGAGAGAGAGAGAGAGAGAGAGGAGAGAGAGAGAGAGTAGAGAGAGAGAGGAGCAACCAAGTTCCCACACAATCTCAAACTTAAAACAAACTCTCAGGTGGGTGCAGAAATAGGCTTTAAAGTGCTGAAGATTAAATGTAGAAATAGTAGGTGTTAAGTAATTCCACATGAACAGAGGTGGCTGGTGGAGGAGTTGCCAATTTCCACACAAATTCATGGCGAAATCATGTACCCCTTGAGATCACGAAAGGGTAGGCCTGGTTGCAGAAACCAACAGATACTTTTTCTTTATATCTCCAATGGAAAATGGTCAGGGTTCGCAAGACATCACCTAGAGATAATAATTAGGGAAGGTCATCGTTCAGGTCAAATAAACTCTGAAAATATTAAAAAAATTACGATAAAAGTCTAAATGAAGAGGCGTAACCTAATTAACCTAAATTGTTTTAAATAATTGTTAGACAATATGATATATATATCATATATATATATATAATATATATATATATTATATATATATATATATATATATATATTATATATATAATCATACTATATATATATATTTATACTAATATATAATAATATACTATATATATATAATATATCATATAATAATATTTATTTATATATATATTTATATATATAATATATATTAATATCATATATATATATATATATATATATATATATATATATATATATATATAATATAATATATATATATATATTATATATATCTATATATAGTATTATATATAATATCTATATATATATTATAATTATTATTATTATTATTATTATTGATTATTTTTATTAACTTAATCCCGCTTAAGCGGGGTAGTGGTCGTGCAGGCTTCTAATTCATATTTTCTTCATCTGCCCCACACCACTGCCTCCATTCTCATTCTATTCTCGCAAACGCTACCTTCCTCCACCCTCATCCTTCTCTCTTCCAGCATTTCCTTTATTCCCATCCTCCACCTTCTTCTTGGTGCTCCGCTTCCTCTCCTTCCTATCCCTTCCGCCTCCCAAACTCTTAACGACCTCTGTTTGCCTGCATTCTCTCCAGATGTCAAACATTTAACATTCCTTTGACCGCTCTTCTCACCAAACCATTCTTCCAATCACATCTCTCTCTTATCACTCTATTCCTAATCCTCTCTCTTTACTAACGCACATACGCTCTCACCCTTTCATCTCAAACACTATCCAACCTTCTTGGACCTAGCATTCAACCCCCATGTTTCACACCGCATATAAGTATCCGGCTGGAAAAATTTTTTCATAACATACTTATGCTAAGTTATGTGATAAATCCCCCTTTTCATAATTTCCCTCAGATCCACTCATGCTGTCATTCTTCTCTACTCTGTGATTATCTCTCTCATCCTTCATTCGCTTACCCAAAAATCCATCCGTCTAAATACTCTGAATACCTTTTACTTCTTCTAATACTACACTTCCTACTCTAATCTCTAACCATCCCCTCATCTGTTTCCTCCTCATCAAACACTAACACTTTACTCTTACCGGGATTTATCTTTAGACCCTTTTGTCCACACACTCTCTCAAACTCCTTCACCAAATACTTCAGACCTTCTGAATTCCTCGCCACTAAGGCAGTATCACTCGCAAATAGGTATATGTTCACTTCCCATCATCACGCGCTGTATCCTCATTCCCTCTCCGTCCTCATCATCTCTGCAGAACACTCTTGCCTAATAAATTGAAAGCACGTGGACATATCACATCCCTGTCTCAACCCTCTCCCTCCGCCTAATACTCTCACACACATTCTGCTATTCTATAAAGGCCTAATACTTACCTAATTTAACGCCTACTCATATTTCGCTCCAGCACCCTCGCATATTCGGCCCCTTTCACTCTATCATGATGCTTTACTCCGATCTTAAAAAACACCATACACTTTCCTTTCCTTCTATGCCTTTCTTCACAAGCATCTTCAATTGTGAAATACTTGATCCGCAACACAGCCCCCTTCCACCCTTAAATCCTCCTTGTTTCTTCGCCCATTCTCTCTTCCGTTTAAATCTCTCACCTTCAATTAGTATTCTCCATAACACTTTGCCTATAACTCAAGACCAAATACATCTATAATTCCACACTCCACCTATCCCTTTCTTTATACAGGGGAACCAAACAACCATCCTCCAAACTGTGACCTCTCCCGCTCGTCAACATAAATTAATATAAACTATACAGCATTCTCCACCCCCTGCCTCCGCATCCTGTAAATTTCCATACTCACATATCTAGACCTGTGGACTTTCGCTTTTTTTCTTAGTACGCCCTAATAATTTTCCTTCCATTTGTATTTCATATCTTCGCGCCCATTCCCCCTATCCTCAACTCTGTAAATCTCCTC
The DNA here is from genome assembly GCA_015478945.1 of Trachelipus rathkii. Taxonomy (NCBI): domain Eukaryota; kingdom Metazoa; phylum Arthropoda; class Malacostraca; order Isopoda; family Trachelipodidae; genus Trachelipus; species Trachelipus rathkii. The sequence continues at coordinate 8,005 of JABUQX010101533.1, forward strand.
ATCTCTCCACACATTTCATTCAATATCCTGCTAAAATATTTCCCACCTTTTCCTCACCCTATCCTCCCCTCCTATCCATTCCCTTTCTTCTCTCCTAACCCCTCCATCTTCTTCCTTTTTTTTATTTTACTTCTTTTCCAGAATATCTTGCTCCCCTGTTTCACAAATTTTCTGCCACTTTTTCTATCAACATTCATTATTGCTTTCTCTTCGCCTCTCCACGCCTCTTTGCTTCATCTCTAACCGCTTTAATTCCTCGCAGCTTTCCCTCTCCTATTCGCAACCATTTCACATAGACCTCTTTTTCTTTTCACCAACTCTTTCACCTCCTCACTACCAGCATTCAACTTCCTTTTCTTCTACCTTGCTCCACTTTTTACTGCCACATATCCTTTCTGGCTCTCAAATTGGTCTCTTAAATTCTTCACTCTCTGCCACTTCCCTAATTTCCGTGCCTACCTATCCTCCATACCCTCCCTAAAACTCCTCTTTACAGATTGTTTTGCATCGTAATTTTTTTCCACCTTTATGACTTCTTATTCTCCTTCTTTTTTTCTACTTTCTGCTAACCGTATACCTCTCCCCCACCTTAACCTTCCCGCCCAGCTTAACCTAGCAACCACAAATAGTGATCAGATAACCCCCTACTTTGCTCCCTCGTGAATCATTTACTTCTAGTAATCTGGCTCTATCCTTTCTATTATACAAGCACATGAATCGCAATATCGCCTCCCCCGCTTATCTCATGCTTCATGTATGACTTATGATTTTCAACTTTCTTGAACACAAGTAATTCCCCAACTATCATATCTTCTATCACACACAAGCTCTACAGACTTTTCTTCCATTATGCATTCCTTTCCCTACCCAAAATGGCCTATAATTCTCCGCATCTCCTCTCTCCACTCCTGCATTCAAATCTCTAATAAACAAATTTTATCATTTACCCCGAAACTTTCCAAATTCATTCACTGCACTCAAATCTTTCTCTCTCCTCCTCCTCGATTCATTTACTGGTGCACTAGCATACGCGCATATAAAAACTCACATTTCCCCCCCAAATTTCACTTTCACCCATTATTCTCGAACTCACCTATTTGCAGCCTTTTTACCCTTAATCCACACTCTTTCCTGCATAACTATTCCTACCGCTTCCCTTCGCTCGACTCTCGTCGTTCACCGCCGAATCATCCCTTAAATTTCAAAGTCATTCTTAATCCTTTCAGCTTTGTTTCTGTTAACCCTAGCACATCCAACCTTTTTCTTCGAACATTAACCCACTTCTTCCTTTCAGATCTGCATTATCCTGCTCACATTCATCCAACAACTTAATTAATCTGCTTTTCCATCTATCCTTTAACTCCCCTTATTCTTTTATCCTGACCTCCTTATTACATCTACTTTCTACTATTGCCCAACACTTGATTTGGCTGACGCTGTACCGGATCCCAACTGAGGCAACTCCAATACTCAAGCTCCAAACGCTCCGCTCAATACAACCACACCCTAAAAAAATACCCTAAATCTATATTCTATAATAATTTCACACTATAGTCTAATAAAACTTATCATTTAAAACTTATGTTATTTGTTTACGAATTTATAATTACTTTGAATGTAATTCTCTTCTACTGTTGCGACCTCTCTTTCTCTCAGAGTTCGATATTCATTACATGATTTATAAGTTTCCGTGATTAATTTTCTTCTGTATATTAAGATTCCCTTGTTGTAATCTATTCTTAGTAAATAATCAAAAGGATCCTTGATGTATATCTCGCTTCTGTCTTGCGGGGTATTGGGGGAGATCCTCTTTTTAGAGTTCTTTGCTTTTTTCTGCACTTTATCTTTCTTGTTGATATCTTTCCTTGATGTACCGTCTAAATATCTTTAAGACAGCTCTTTTCATTCACAGAGTTCCCTGTTTTTTTCTACTAACTACTTTATTCTATCCTGATGTTGATTTTTCTTCGCAACACTAGTATTTAATTTTATTTGA
>JABUQX010101534.1:15000-44046 GCA_015478945.1 Trachelipus rathkii
ATATATACTATATATATTATATATATATATATATATTACTGTAATATATATATATATTATTATATATATAATATATATATATATATAATATATATATATATATATATATATATATATTATATATATATATAGTCGATATATATATTCGTATCAACGAAAAAAACTATCAATTGATTTTGCTACTCTCTATTTTTAGTTAAATTCATCCTATTGTACTCGTAACGCAGTATATTAACATTAAAATTTTATGTATTTACTATTAAGAAAATCTTTATTGAACTTGTAAATTTCATGATGTATATTCACTACTTATTTATGAAATTAGGTAACTCGGATATTTTTATAAGCGCTTTCAAAAAAGTATATGTCTAGAACAATTACAATATTAATTTAAGTACAAGTTTATTTTGACAATATTAGATATTGTGATCAAACTATATGATATATATATATATATTATATATATAGTATATATTATATATTCATATTATATGATAATTATATTATATATCATATATAATATATATATATAATAACTTAATAATAATATTAATATAATTATATATATATTAATATATTATATATATTAACTATATATAACTAATACGATTAATACTCATTTTTGACGAGTCTCTCGATACTATGAAAAATTTACTATATCACTTTTTAATTTACTGGGTAAAATTTGGTAGTAAAATTTTTATAAAGTCACACAAAAACAAATATAATATTTAAAATTCACCCATTTTCTCTTATTATAATTCACCTACTTAGAAATCACATTGAGTATTATATATATTAATAATAATATATCAGTATAGTAATAATATTATGTTATATATTGCCTAGTTATTATAATAATATTAATGTTCAAATTTCTTATTCTTTCACTTATATTTCATGATTAACTAATAAATCTTTTAATTATTTTGTAGATATAATGGTACAACTTGGATTTATTAATATCTTTACGAAAGTTTTTTCTCAACAGATATTAATGCTAATCTTAAAATAATATGTAGCTCTTATAAATTTGAAAATTGCAGCCAATAATAATTATTGAGCACTCGACTAATAAGATAGTTATTACCAGATATTACTAATTTTTTTAAAAACTATTATCCACTATTTATATATTTTTGATTCATATAAGAAAATATTAATTAAATTTGAATATTTATTCGAAGATTTGATTTAAATAAAAATTAAATACACATATACCATATATTTAAAAAGTCATATATATATATTTCTTACGATTATGTTCTTTCAATATGAGAAAGATGTTAAATTTTCTACTACATCATCTAAGTGAACTAAGAGTCCCTATAATGACCTGAGTATATACGGACTAACGTAGATCGACTGAAGAATATAATTAAAAGATTTCAAAAAACTTTATTTCAGATTTGAAGAATTTGAGGTTTCCTAATCTTCTAGTTTAGGAGAAAATTTAAACGTTACTCATAGAAAAAGAATGTGTAAGCTAAATGTAGATTTTTATAGGTATAATATATACGTATTCCACACTTTTTAAAATGTTTCTTTCTCATGTTCAAATTTCGTAGTATTAAAGCAGAAAAAAATATATGATTTGTTTTATTATAAGCACAATCCGGTAAGAAGTTAAATTTTAAGTGTATTAAGGTGAGAGCTATATATAAAAGATAAAGAAAATATATTATTCTATTTTGAAGTTAAGAGAGTTGAAGAATCTAGGATATAATGAGGATGCCTTTAACTTTAAATAAGTAATCCTTTTGTTAATTTTAAAACTTATGATTCATAAATTATTACGTTGCTCCTCTCTCTCTCTCGTATTTATTCTCTCTCTCATCTATTCTCCATCTCTCTCTCTTCTACTCTCTCTCTCTATCTCATTATTTCTTAAAATATATTATAATAATATAAAATCCTCACAGCTAATACAATTCAAATACAACAAGCAACATATATAATTATTTTAACGGTAAATATTTGATTGTTTTGAGATATATATAATAATAATAAAACACATATATACTTAAAATAATGTATATATGTCTAATAAATTACCTAATTAATAATAAGTAGTAAATATATATATATATATTAATATATATTAATTTATATTATATACATATATATATATTATTAATAAGTTTATTAACTTAAGGGAGGAGTGATAAACTATAATAATAAAAATTTAATTTTGTACGATTTTGTATTTATACTTATATTTATATTTAATTTATATTCATTATTTAATATTAATAATATTTTATTTATTTGTTATATATGGAGATAATAATTCAGAAAAGGGTACCCAGTAGCGAATTTATCTCGAAATAGATGACTAACTATATATACGGAAACATATAAATAGCATATATAGGAAATCGCGAGTATATATAAGCTCATATAATTATCACTATTCAAGAAAGAGCGAGCGACATGAGTTATTATTACACCACAAATAACTCGAAAATTTATAGAGTAATCAGGGACATCTATAACTACCAAAAGCACAATTGAGACACAGAGTGTTTCGAACATATTCTAGCCTGCTCATGTAAACCGTCTGAGTAATCAAGTGTTAAAACAGATCCTGTGGCTAGTCTCTGAGGAGGCGAGACATACCCACTCCACACTCACACAGAGCCTATTCAAGGAGAGGCGTATCCCGTCATCTTTTCACTATCCCCGAAGAGACAGTGCGAGCAGCCAAAAGCGCGCAGGAGAGAGACTTAGAGATGTACAGGAGAAACCAATTACTTCTCATTATGACTTGTGAGATGCGAGAGAGACTCGATGCTGGAGTAACAAGCATGCGTGGTGATGTGAGTACTTCCTCTTCCCACTGAGAAACCCCGTCGTGGCGCCAGCTATAGAGGCCGAGTAGACCATAACCGGACTTCACTTGTGAGTAATCATATATTAGGCTACCCGGGTAGTCACCCCCTACACCTCACCTATATACTCCATCCAGGAGTAATTTTACGTTATGATTTATTTATAAATACATAATAAACTGAACTATTGTTATATTAATAAAAGCTTTGCTGATGTCTAAATATGTAATATTTATTTTTCTGTAAGTGTCGTAACTTTATTTCGTAAGATTATTTATTTTTTAATTACATTCTGAGTAATATGCTTTAACACTGAGTAATCCATAATATTGGTAAATATTTAGGTTTACCTATTAGTGTATCATACACTTTTTCGAAGTAAATATTCACTCCTGGCTATCTTTTTTATCTGATATATATTTATTAGTTTTTTTTAAAGTTAAATATATATATATATATAATATATATAATAATATATATATAATTAATTAATATATTATATATATATATATATATATATATATGTATATATAATATATAATATATATATATTAATATATATATAGTATTATATATATATATATAAAAATTAAGTATATATATTATATATATATATTATAATAATATAGCTATCTTCTTAAATATTGCCTATGAGTGCGACTAATATTATAGTAATATAAATATATAATTTAATATATATATTAATATAATATATATATATATATATTATATATATTATATATATATATACTATTATATATATATATATATATTAATTATTATATTATATATAGTATATTTACATGTAGCATATATATTATAATATTTTTTTAGTTATTTTATTGTAAGTATTTTATTTTTCATTATTAATTATTAAATACAATTAAAATTAAAATGTAATATATTACATATATATTATTATATTAATTTAATGATTTAAATATTCGTAACCTTAAGATATATATAATAATATTATAATCTATATTACTTCACTCAATCACGGAAATCATAACTATATTTTAATTTATATATATATATAAAAATAGGTAATGATCTCTATGTAGTATTTATCTTAATTTCAACTCTCATAAAGCCTATTATATTTTTAGGTTATCAATTTATATTTCATTTATTTATTTATTTATTTTGTTATATTTTTAAATTATAACTTTATTTTTATTTATCTTGTCAAATCAAGATCTCGAGATTATCGTAGTGGTCAAATATTATATTATAGTATGAATAGTCGGAGTAATATTAGGTTCTTCAACTATTACTAAATTTATTCACCATGTTATTTCATAGATCAGTATACGATAATGTATATAGGACTGCGTTACGTACATAAGTAAATAATAGATATAATAACTAGTATATATGTTTAAAGTAGAGTATAATAATTAAATGTCATATATATATATATAATTTTAATTATAATTAATATAATAATATAAATTAAATAATAATAATTAATAATATATATTAAATTATAAATAATAATTATAATATATAATAATTAAATTAATAAAATTATAATAATAATTATAAATTATATTATATAATATTAATAATAATATATAATCTAATATATAATTTAATTATATTAAATATAATAATAATATTAGTTTAATTGGTCAGCACGAATATAATTTATAATAAATTATAACTAATTCGCAAAAATATTCAATAATCTCTATATTTAATACCATAAGAAATATATTATATATAATTAAATATAATATAAAATAATAAATTAAATAATATTTATATATTAATATGGTAATTTTATATTATATATATATATTAATAACATAAATGAAGATTTTATTAAATATAATATTATTTACTATAAATATATACATATAATATATTATATTATATTTTTATTTTATTATTATTTATTATATGCAAATATTGAGATAGAATATTTCATTGCTCAGTATACTTATAATATTTACAATTATAAATAGCAAGTGAACAATGAGTATATTTAATTAATTATAGTCTTATATATCGAATTACTTATATAGCCAACTATAAATAATATAAAAAAAATCTGACAACTTTATATGTTATAAAGAACACAATTAGTTATATATCTGTATCTTGAAATGTATATTGAGGTTAACATAGTAAATTTATTTAATTCTGTAATTTTTATTGTAATTGTATTATGTTCTAGTATTGTTATATATATATAAGCTCTCATAATGGTATGCTATACTTTAAATTATCAAAATGCTTTTGTTATCTTTTTGTAGCGAGATTTAGTTATTTACTTGTATCGAGGAGACAATAATTAACTTTTTAATTACCCGGACAGGAGCACGGACACTTACAACCATTATATATAATATAGTCACTTTAGGTATACATAATCACTTTAATAATATATCATTGCAATATAATATTTTTTATATTATTATTATTTTTATTTTAACTTTTTAATTATTTATTATATATAATTATGTATAGGGTACCTTAATCTTTAATTTTATACGTAAATATTATGAGTTATCATTCTTAGACAATTTTTAGTGTAAATTATATATTTATGATCACCTATATTTATACCTTATATTTAATTATTATTATATAAGGTATACTCACTTATATTCTTAAGATATTTATAAATATATATTGATGTATTATAATTATTAAAAATATGCGTTATCACTATTTCAAGAGCATTTTATAAAACAGTACGATTAATGTAATTTAATCTTATAACAGAAAAAATAAAATAATTTATTTTTTATTGCTGCTAACGCTCTTTATATAAACTAAACAAGGCTCAGAATATCCATTGCTTTCCTTGAACTTTTCCCAGGTCCAACATCTAATTCCTACACCAAGGAGTATTATTGAGGTATATTAAAGGGATGTGCATAATAGGAAAGGTCAAAATTTCAAACTTATATGCAAAAAGCGATGTTCTGACATGTTTTGGCGAGAGAGAGTAGGTGGATGCCTAGTGGTTTAAGATGGTGCTATTGCAACGGTGTCATTTGAGTTAACGCGTTCAAGTAGGGAATTGGCGAGCGAAGCGTAAAAGAGATTGATATCCAGGAAGGATGCCGCTGAGATCACCATGCAGTCCTGAGTCGCACGTAGTATAGGAAGTATATTCACTTCGCTGTGATATCTTACAGTAATGGTCACATTAGCTTATATCAAACAAGTCTGGGTTTGCAGTACAAACCTCTGAGCGGCTAGGTGGAAGAGCGTTCGTATGTAGTGTGGGGACGCTATGGTACACTAAATAGGTTCGCTCTAGTGATTATAGAGAGCACCAACACGGTCTCTCGATTTAAGCTCAGGAACAAATCACTGAGCAGCGTAGGATCACGATACGTTCGAATACCACGAGGTCTGATGCTGGAAGAGTAAACGATAGTAATAGTATTCTTTTCTGAGTATGACTGTGAGCGCACTGAGTATCATAGCACATGTTTAAATAATGGCGGAGCGGCCAGGCCTTTGAAGGTCTATGACTGGAAGGCGGAGGGCAATTAGAGCGGGATAGAAGAATATGAGAATCGCGATAGAGAGAGATCAAGAATAGACTTTAATATATATATGAGCGCGTACAGCCCATGCCACACGTCGGAATTAGGGCGTTCTTTATTGTTTGAGTTTACGTTTGGTTAAAGTTAAGTTAAGGTAAGTGTAACTGTGGGGGTGGCTCGGATTATCGTGGTGAATAGGCTATACCGGTATATATGAGATAACTCTACGAACGCGTGCACGTCATAAATGATTTTACGAAATTACCCGCTGCATCGGAAAAAATTTCTGTGACTAATGATCTATTTTTTTTTTTTTTTTATATATAGCATGGTCTATCAACACGAGTTATTCCTGTCAACCACTTTTCGTATTTCTCGCGTAAGACGGCGGAATTCGAACGTTGGACTCCGCGTTGCTGAGTTAACAACAACCGGATCTCTAACCACTAGGCGCGCAAACTCGCAATTCGTGCGCAGAGAAGAGAGCTACATTGTGCGAAGGACGATAGTCTTGTACTTAGAAAAGCACTGTAACAGCGTTTAACGTCGAATAGTGTACGCCGTAGTAATGAAATTGAAGTTCACTATATCAAAGTTCACTCTAGTGAGACGATATTCACATTCTCTTACACAGCAATTTATGGGATAGCTAGATATAAAAGTTGCACCGGGCTGTCTTACAAAAACTTAAAAATATTAAAAAAATACGTCGTTAATTTGAGGGGACGTGAGAAAATGGAGAATACGCTGGTTAAAAAGACACTCTATCTCAGAGAGGTAACATGTGTTAGTATATCGGAATTAGTCGGATTCTGTAGTTTTTTTTCCAGCGAGAGAGGAAGCACCACAACTAGTCTGGGAGTCAGTTGATGGAGGAAGAAGAGTAATATTAATACACGTATGTGAACAACATGTTTTCATTGTATAGCGAAATTGGGAGAGACGCGAGGTCTCTCTCTCAGTCTCTCTTTTGTAGTTATATTGTCTATATTTGTCTTATATTATGAAGAATAGATGGAGAAAAAGCCGGGCGATAGCTATTAGTAAAATATAACATACATAAGTATATGTTACGACAGTCGCTCTCTCTCTATTGGGGAAGTCCATGGCATAGAGCTCACTATGTTGGGGTATTAGGAGACTAGCCACGCTAGTTATTTGATTAGAAACTCATACGTCGGACAGCCGTTAGAGTTCTCATATGTTTTCGAAATCAGTCCCGCTATATCAGTTAGTATTATGTGATGTATATCTATCTCATATAGCTGTGACTTACATCATTTATTAGAGGAGAGGACGTGGAATGGCTTTAGTGGATAAAGCATACTGATCCACACGGTAACTGTGATTATATATATTATATATATCAGCATAACTCACGCTGAGATAGGTTACCAAAGTGAGTTACTGAAATCTACCGTATATACGCTGATGAAGTAAGTAATAATACCTTCTGTATGATATACTCTCATTCAATTATATTAATAAATTGAAATTGAATAACAATCAAAATAGAATATATATATTTATAACTCTCCATTACAGGCGGATTCGAACATTGGACTAATCGCGTCGAGCAATAGTTTAATACAATATAATATCTCATATAGGATTCACTTATTAACTCATCTTATAGGCATTACCCTTTTTTATTCCAATCACCGAACTCACGGTTATTTACCACTGCCCTTAGGTTTTCAAGGTTATTAAAATCTCCTGAACTGTAACATAGCCATTCATATTCTCCTAGACTTTTTAACTATAACATGACCATTTATAGTCTCCTCGGCCCCATGGACTATACTTAAACTGTAACATTGCCATATCTTGAGCTCCTTAAAGCACATCCACAATCGCCCAAGCACGGTTCTTTTTACACACTCCAATACAACTCGAATCAATTCATAAATGAGCTTCCTGAGAGGTACTCTAACTTAAATTAAAAGCGAGGACGCCGCATTCTCCTAGTCAGCTCTAATATCTCGTATGACGTTTCACACAGAGCGTAGATTAATCATGCAGTCTCACTCTACGATTCACGACTTGAGAACCTTCTTCTGAGAAACTAAACAACTATTGGAGCGCGTCATCTGTCATCACGCACTCAGCGTAGCCATCTTACAAAATATTTAACATTTAGGATGCTATTTAACCACATACTCAAGGAACGTTTTAAACTGTCCATATCTCTCACTATACAATGTTCCACCAAAACACCGACGAAAAGGCTTCACAACATACTATTAGTTACTATTGATACCATAGCATACCATCGAGGTCTTCTCTCTATCACACAGACTCCATTATTAACGATCTGAGAGATACAAGCTCTTCAATAGAGCTTTGCCCGCCAAGGCCTCTTAAATTATAATATGATAATTCATAGTCGCCACGACTAGGCCTGGCCTCTTGACCAACTCGTGCGAGTAACATGATCACACAAATTGAAAATCACGTAATTGCCTAAAAGGAAGACTGCGAGTTTATCACTTTAAACTTATCCGTTCATAGTTGCCAGGACACTTTAAGTAATAACATAGCCATTCATAGTCGCCAGAATCTCTTAAACTATAGCAATTAGTTGAGTATCTCTAGACAAAATTATATATATATTTTCAGCGGTATAGGCTTGGCTCCTGAGTGCATCAGAAGAAGAATAATTATAATTATCGTACTTAATATTACATGTACATCTATCTTCTCATCAACCACATTCTCTTTTCTTTTTAATGACAATATTTAAAATATCTTTCTTTTTGTTATGTTTATTGCCTTTAAGTCTATAAAAACTGAGATCTGAACGCATGTGACTATATTTATATCTTGAGGGAGAGTATTTTAAAATATTATACCAAAAATTATGAATCGCTTGCAAAATCAAAATCATTCTTGCCTTGTAGCATTGCAAAAAAATATTTAAATATTTTTCTATATTTAATGTCAAAATGTTCGAATTATTTTTCTTAAAACATTCCTTTACCTTATAAGGAAGGTCGTTTTTTTTTTCTTCTTCTTACTATTTTTCTTGCTATGAATTTTGTATTTTTTTTTTTTTTTCTTCTTTTTCTCTGATGATGTAGTTGTTGGAGTAGGTATAAGGCTTTTTATTATTTATATATTTTTATGTATATATATATATTATTTATAATATTATTCAAAAATATTTAATTATTATTATATTATATTATTATATATATATTATTATTATTTAACTTTTGACTTTTAATTCAAAAGTATATCTCCATTAAATATTTTATTCCTTTTATTTTATTATTTAATTTATAATTTAAATTATTATTTTACTTTTTTTTTTTTGAGAAGACCGGTACATTAAATTTTGGAAATTTTGATTTTCTAAAAATTTATTTATCAAACTATAAATCTTATTTGATAATTATATATATATATAATATATTAATTATATTAATAATATATTATATATATATATTTATTAATATTATAATATATATATTATATATACCGAAGTTAATAATATATATATATATAATATAATTATAATATAATATATATATAATATATATATAATATAAATATATATAATAATATATATATAATATAATATATATTATAATATATGTTTATTTAAACTTTTTAATTGTTTTAATTTTTTTTTTATTAGTGAATATTCCACCCTTCATACCTGATAAAATGAGAGATTTCTTTGAAAGTCGCTCAAATAATAATAGTTCGATAAACGATTATTTTTTTTCCATCTATATATATATATATATATATAATATACCTATATATAAGGTTATTTATCCAATCGAAGGTTTTTATTTCACACTATTACTTTTATAGCAGATAACAGAAAGTATAGAAAATACGTGTGAAAAAAAACTTTTTAGTTGATATTTTATTTATATAGTAATATTTATTCATATAGCGATTGAGAATATATGAAGAAAAAAAAGCAACTTTAGATTATTTTTATATTATCCAAACAATTTTGTTATATAACTATGACTCTATTTGTTAGGGTCTGTATTAAGTACTTAATAGGCATAATATTATATATATTTAAGTATACTATAAAATAATTATATTTTATATAGATTAGCCTATAATTATAATAATAATTATAATTATATTATTTAAGATAACTTGTGATTTTGTTAAATGATCTTAAATAATACTCTAAATATATATAAACATCATAAGAATAGCGTAGATTGACCATACACTCTAGTCATACGGGACATATAATATTTCTAATCGTCGGCGAGCAGTATTTTATAGAATGTATTACCTCCTCCCTTTCATTTTGTAAATTTATTTTTTAAAAGTTGGACAATTGAGATTTATCTTATCGCAAATTATGTCTTTTTTTTTAAACATCAGCCTTTCACAAGTATATACTATCTATTGAGTATATAACTATGAATGATAAGCTATGCGTGTTAAGCAAAAGCAAAAACTAAATTATAAATATGCACTTTAAAATAATATATAATATATATATTAATAAATAGAAATAAATTAAATAAATTTTAATTTTAAAAATAGAATTTACAGAATATTATATTAATAATGCATATATGTCTTGTTAATAGTCATGATTTTGAATCCTTGTCAAGTCATTTTTTATTTTTAATATTATTTATTCCTCCGAATTAGGCAAAATATCTAAACATAGAGAAGAACGCTAATGATAAGATTTAGTGAGGTAGTAAATGAAAAGTAATGACTTTTGAGAACACTTATCAATCAGTTTGGAAGCAACTGTACCTACTTTATCACAATATTATTAAATATATTATATAATTATATATATTATTATATATATATATTATAGTAATCTAATATATTATATATATATATTATATTATTAATATATATATATATATATATATATATATAATATATATATATATATATATTATATAATATTATATATAATATAATTATATATATATATATATATATATATATATATATTATATATAATATACAATTTTCATATTTCTGCAATATGACAAGAATACAGCCTATTCAAGTTTGGTGGCAACCACTGCCATTTATAAGTACAGTAAATAAAAATAAACCAGTTACACTAGATAGATGAGTGATAATACATACACTAGCCCTTGCTAAAACTCACATTGAGATTAATAGTACACAAAAATATAGCTATTATTGAAATTGGTTACTTCATCTCCCACTACTCCTTACCTAATATTAAGAAAGTACCTCTTATATTATAATATAAGGCATCAGGCGCTCATAAAATTGCTATCTTTCAAATATTACTATCTCTTAATTATTATTATTATGATCAATATATTAGATGATTACTACTCACTACTATTAACTACTACTTATCTTAACTTAACTACTTAACTACTACTACTAGCTACTACTTAACTTACTAAATAAATTATATATTATATAATTATAATAATTATATAATAATAATAATAATAATAATATTATAATAATTCTAATAATATGATAATCCCTTTTATCATTTCAAAAAACAATTACTATGATATCAGGGGTTGTATTAATTAACAATTTCATCATTTAATAACAAAGATCACATAGAATTTTATAATATTTATTAACAATATAGTCCATGAATACTGAGTATAGTTGATAATTTTAATATTAACTCACAGATTATAATTTCAATAAACAGAAATAGTTATTATTTATCTCTATATGTATCTGAAATGGGTCTACTATTGTATAGTATATATATAAAGACGTAGTTACATAATTATGAATACCCGATATAAGTAAAACGCATAACTATAACACAAGTAATTATATATATAAACAATTAAACAAATAACACAATAATAATTAATAATGAATAATAAATAATAATAATAATTAAATATAATATAATTAATAATAAATATAATAATATAAATATTTTACTAATCTAAATAGATAATAGTGAAATTATAACAACAATTTATTATAATATAAATAATATAATAATTAAATAATAATAATGAGAAATTGAGCAGCATGCAAAACAGCATTCGTTTATGATGATAGTGATGGAAGAGAACGAATAGTTCGACGAAGATGAATAGATGATGATGAACCTGTTCCACAGCTGCTCCTATTCCCATGCTGTGAAGGAAGACTAGATTAGATGATGATGACGAATGATGATGATGGATGATTATATACATAATAATAATATAATAAATAAATAATAATATAATTATATAATGTTAATATTAAAATATACATGTAATATAAATTATAATAATTGATCATATTAAACTGGAAAATTTGGATTTTTTCTAAAAAAATTATAAAGTTAAACAATACGATAAAAAGATATGTCTATAAAGATATCTCCTAAATAATATTATCAAAATCCCAAATAATTAATATAATAATAATTAATAATAATTAATAAATTAAATAATATAATATAATAATTAAATATAAATATAAATAATAATAAATAATATAATAATAATAATTAATAATATATAAATAATTTATATATATAAATAATAAGTATAAACGTATTGTACAAGCAAAATTAAATATTTCTTAATAACAAATCGACCAAAAAGAATTTACAATAATAATAATTAAAATATGTGACACGCTTTCAAAATGAAATAAAAAAAAAAATAATAGATAAAATTCAGAGAGAATAATTAGAAGAATAATGAAATAATAATAAATAATAATAAATAATAATATAATAATTAATATATATATATTAATAAAATTTAATAATAATATATTAGATATTAATAAATAACATATAAGTGAAAATTGATATAACGATATATAATAATTAATAATAATAAAATAATAATAATAAATAATAATAATATTAATAATTATAATATATAATAATAATAATAATATTAAATAATAATAATAATATAATAATATATAGATTAATTATTCTTAATATAAGATTAGAATAATTTTATAAATATTAAATTACAAATTAATAAAATATAAATATAAATAATAATACTATATATATATATATATATAATCCTAATTAATCCTAACGCCCGTTTTTTTTAAAGTTTGAGAAATCTTAAGAGACGCCTGCGGATGGTGGTCACCTTTTTTTGTTTTTTTTTTTTTTTTTTTTTTTATTTTTTTTTTTTTTTCTTTTCTTTTTTTTAGGAAGCAAAATTAATTTTAAAGAATACTTTAATAATAAAAAATAAAATTATAAGACCATTTATTTCATTCCAATTTAGTTTTTTGTGTGTGTGTGGCTGTCTGTGTGTGTGTGTGTGTGGTGTTTTTTTAATACTTAATCTGAAAATATATTTTCTTTGGGATACTTTATTAATTTAAAGAAAAAAGAGAAAAAGAAATTATTATGCTAAAGTATAAATCCTATTTTCACATTAACAATTTTGGCATCATCTTACACTATGAAAATATTATTTGATGACTTCGATCAGTTTCAGTGGTGTTGGTGTTACACATATTTGCATTATTTTTGTTTAAAAACTATTGACAAATAAGCAACTTTTAAATCAACAGTATTTCAGTAGCCACATTAAGGTAATGATATATTCAGGTTAGGGGTTAGGTTCTTTAAGATTATCTTATACAAACCACTACTCATTACTCTACTACTACCACTACTACTATTCAAAACTAACCAACAACAACAACAATAGTAAAAAAAATAATAATAATAATAATATATATTAATAATAATAATATATAATAATAAAATAATAATAATATAAGATATTGATTATATATTTTTAATAATATTTAATAATAATAATTATAATAATATAATAATATAAATAATAATAATAATAATAAATTAATAATAATCAATAATAATATAATAAGTAATATAATAATTAAATAATAAATAGTTAATAATAATAATAATAATAATAATAATATAATAATAATAAATAATAATAATAATAATAATAATAATAAATAATAAGTTATATAAAATAATATAATATAATAATAATAATATAATAATATATAATATAATAAATAATATATATCTTAATTTGATTTGATTTATTATTATGGTAATCGTTAATAACATGATCTCAAGTTTTTATAGATATCCTTATGTAGAATAAATCATATATAATAATAATAAACAATCTCATGGCGAAAAGTTTTCAAAAACACAAAATAAATCGTATCCAATTGGATTTTCATTTTTCAAAATTTATTGCTGTGACACGGTTGTTTCCACGGGTAAGAAGGTCTCATCAGTCAAAGAGTTTTAAACCCTGACATAATCACCTAGAGCACCCCTTATGCAAAAACTTTCCTTTCGAAAGTTTTTTTTCTCTTTAAATAAATTAATTCGTTTAAAATAAAGAAAATTAAAAAAACTTAATTTTTGAATTTGAAGCAGTGCTGATTAAAAAATCTAACATTAAAGAGTTACAAATGATTTGAGAGTTTCTTTTTTAATTATAAAGAAGTTACCGTTGAAATGATACACTGTAAAAAAACACATTTTTCTTTACTATCATGACGACAGACTAATTTTAAAAAAAAAAACCAGATTTTAAAATAAATTAATAATATGCAATAACCCTTTAAAGAAGTATTAGTACTTTCGGTTCATCTGATAGTACACCTGTTATTCTACCTACTTTAGCACCATATTAAATTATTTAAAATAAAAAAGTAAACATTATAATAATTAAAAAAAAAAATGTTAACTTTTTAAAGTTTTTTATGATACCGCTACATAGTAAAATAATACGAAATTTTTTTGAAATGTCAAAAAAAAAAAAAAAAAAAAAAAAAAAAAAACACTTTTTTAAAAAAAAATAAAAAAAAAAAATTAACCAAAAAGAAGAAGGAGGAAGTTGGTATGACCACAGGCTTTGGCTTCCAATACGTTAGTGACAAAAAAGAGCAAAAGTTGCAATATATATAATTGTTGAAAAACGATAATGAAAAGAGATTAAATAGTAAATTTTGATAGTGAAGAGTTTGAGATTTCCTAAAATTTATTTGAGACATAATAAAATGAGACTCATAGATTAGTTTGGTAGATAATAAGAAATTTTAGGTTTACTAAATTTTAAAATTTTAATCAACAAATTCTGGAACTCATAGATTTGTTTGGTAAATAGAGGATTTTAAGATTAGGGGAATTAATTAAAATCGAAATTTGAGATAGAGTTATATCTCAAAGAGTATTCCTTCCCCACCAAAAAAAAACCCGGAAAAAAACGTTAAAGTTGTTCAGGTGAGTTCGAAACTTCCTGTAAATAATTAGAATCGCATTGATGCCAGTGAGCAATAAGAGGAGATATGAGTCGGAAAGAATGATCGCATGAAAGCCATTTAGAGTGTATTGAGGAATGACTTGAGTATTTGTACATACACCCTTCAGATATAATTTAATCGATTATAATCGATTGTAATCTGTAATCTGTAATTGTAACCTGTAATCGATTTTTGATTGTTGCAAAAAAAATTGCTATCTTAGAGAAAGGAAATGTGAGTTCGAGTTCCTATCTGGAATAGGTAGGGGTGTTTGCTTGGTGCTTAAAGTACTGGCAAAGGATGAGGTTGCTTCGTTAAAGAATTGAAGATAAGAATCCTTCTTTATCGTCTTTCGAGAGAGTTTAAGTAGTTGTTATATTTGTAAAGATGATTACGAAAACGTGCATAATGAAAGTGTAAAATGAATATAAAGAATTTTTAAAAGCGTGATTCTGTAGGATAAGGAATGGTATTAAATGGAAAGAGGGAGAGGAGATTGTGGTTTGAGAAAACCAAAGATAAGGAGAAATATAATGCTCGGGAGAAGAGTAGAAAAAAAAAAAGATTTTTTTTTTTTTTTTTTTTTTTTTTTTTTGGGTATGAGCTCTGACTGTGTTCGTGTCTGCTGTTTGCCAGAGAGGGGGTTATAAATTTTACACTTGAAAGTGTTTTTAATATCTTCAAAAAATTTATAATTGCGCCAAAGGCCATTTTTTTGGAAGAATAGAAAAAATTAATAATTGTACTATTTAATATTTAGCATTTCTGACATCCTTTTTCGATATTTAGTCATTAAAATTTTGTTCGTTTTTTAATTTTTAAAATGAAACAGTTTTTACCTTTGGAGAATAAACTTTAAGCATTCTTTGATCTTTAATAAAAGAGAAACTAAATAGGACTGTCGGGGGGGGGAGAAAAACAAAAAAAATTTAAAGGGCGGAAGTGTGGTTGTTTTACTTGCACTGCCTTCAATTTTTTATGGAGAATTCAACTTCTTGCGAAAAATGTTTTTAAAGGATAATGAGTCCTATGAAACATAATAGTGTTTCATGCGAAAACACTCACTTAAAAGCGATAATATGAGAGTGAAAATTATACTGTGCAATGAGAGATGCTGTTCCTTTTTATAAGGCGATTGCTTAATGGAAAATAATTACATTGTAAAGTATTTGTTTCCAAATATAAAAGTCTCTCGGACTTTGTTTCCATAAAAAAATATAAAAATTAAAATATATATAAAAAAATATATAAAATATATAAATAAATATATAATGAAAATATTTAAATCGAATTTTTAAATAAAACTCAAAAGAATCGGGGTGATTCTTTACAAATACCATAAACGCAATACTATTCATTACAATATATTACATTTCGTATTCTTTCCCATTGAAGTTTTTCTCCATGTGTTGAAACGTTGTGTTTCCTCTGCCATTCCCATAAAACTGTATGAGGTGAGCAGCTCAGAGGTAGAGACAGGACTGGAGGTGGCTTTAAAGGCGTAGCCGGGTATGGAGGAGGGTTAGGTCCCACGGTCTCCAAATTTTTTTTATATAATCGTATGAGATAAGAAGCTTAGTTGTAGAGACAGGACTGGAGGCGGCTCTAAAGGCGTAGCCGTAAATGGAGGAGGTTAGTACCCTCGGGCTCCAAAAACTATTTAATACTAAAAAAAATGGATGAAAGAACTTTTTACCTCTTTGCAGCTGAAAGGACGGCTTAAAACATATCTTATCCTCCTCGATTTGGCCTCTTGCTTGTTTTGCGTTGCACTTCTTGTTCTTTGACACTGGTTCGCCACTTTCTTGATTTAATTTTGGTGGATAAATTAAATTGGGCCTACATCTGACTGGTCTTTATTTTCTCAGAAGATATTTCTAGGGTGCATCACTAAAGAGGCCAAATTGGGAAAGAGAGGTTGTAGAACTTCCAAGTTGTGGTTTTAAGGCGAGAGTGAAAGAAGAGGTACCAAAGTTGCAAATATATAGGAAATAGAGAACTAGGGAGGGGGGATAAAGGGACAGATAATTTTAGGACTTTGGGTTTAAGAAAATGTGTAAATATATATATATATATATATATATATATATATTTATATATATATATATATATATTATATATATATATATATTATATATATATATATATATATAATAATATATATATATAATATATTATATGTATATATATTATTATATATATATATATATATATATATATATATATATATATATTATATAAAATATATATATATATATATATATATATATATATATATATATATATATATATATATATATATATATATATATATATATATATATATATTTGGCAGATATTCGCATGGACTTTAGATTTCCGAATTTTGTAAGTACATGATCAAAGGTAGTAGTGGATTTTGTTAACCAAAATTGTAATTAAAATATGAAAAACAGGAGTTATCCATATTTGTTTTTAGACCTTTGAGATATAATTTATTACATTCTCAAAGGGTATTGCTTCTAAAAAAAAAATACTTTTAATTAAAAGTAATATAAAAAATCTTACCAAAAAGAAGAAGGAGGAAGTTGGTATGACCAAAGGCTTTGGCTTCCAATACGTTAGTGAAGAAAAGGAGCAAAAGTTGAAATATATATAGTTGTTGAAAAATGATAATGAAAAGAGATTAGATAGTAAATTTTGATAGTGAAGAGTTTGAGATTTCCTAAAATTTATTTAATTAAGATAATAAAATTAAAGACTCATAGATTAGTTTGGTAGATAATAGGAAATTTAAGGTTTACTAAATTTTAATCAACAAATTGGGGAACTCATAGATTTGTTTGGTAAAGAGGATTTTATGATTATGAGAATTTAATTAAAATCGAAATTTGAGATATAATTATATCTCATATATATATATATATATATATATATATATATATATTATATTATATATATATATTTAAAAAATTAATTTTAAATTTAAAATGAAAATATATATATATTAATATATATATATATATATAAAATATATATATAATATATATATATATATTATATATATATATATATATATATATTATATATATGATAATACTATATATATATATATATATATATATATATATATATATATATATATATATATATATATATATATATATAATATGAAAATTAAAATAAATTTAGAAGCTAGATATATCCTTTAAAATCATTAAGAATTAATTCAATAATATTTTCGAATAATATAAATAATTTATTGCTGCTAAAAATGAGATTTTTTTTTTTCATTTTCAAAATTGTTTTGTAGTTTAATTATTTTTGCATTAGGTATTTATTGAGTTAAATGAAAATTTAAACTAAAGAAATACCATATGGTAGATGCACAGCATGGTGCCGTAAATGCATGGCAGACCGCTCGATGAAGCGCTCGCTCCAAATGCGCGCTGCGCGAACGTTTCTGTAACAAGTTCTCCGTTAATAGATAAGACACTCTTACTACTTAACAACCCTTGATTTATAATGTCAACTTTCCGGCCTTTGAAGTTAATGAAGAGTATAAAGTTTGCAAAGTTATCTAACTTTTTTCTAATAAAATTTTATTTTCTGTAATATTTACATGAATTTTTATGAATAAGACTTTTTTATGAAAATTTGTTTAGTTTGTTGTCCTTTAATTCGAATAAGGAAATAAATATTAATAGTTTTTTCATTGGCAATTACTTACAAATGGAGAAACATGGTCTTTCTCTGTGAACAAGATTATCTCCCTAAGTTCTGTAAACCCTCCAGTGTTAATGTATATCTTCACGCTTTGTTGGTGTACTTAAGCGTTATAATTCCCGTGTAATTTTTCCTATCTTATTATTGATATTAATAATAATGTGAAATAATTAGCCAATGATAAAGGGAAAACAAAATTTTGCTATTATTTTATTTTTTGTGCATGCTAATATATATTTTCATAAAATAATGTTTTTGAAAGAAATAAAACTTAGAATTATTTAGAATATTATCTATCAAATACGATTATTGTCTAATAACTGATTTCAATTTACCTTTAATTCTGCCTGTTATATTACTGAAAGCAGTGATATGCACAAAATACTTAACGATATATTCCCGGGTTTTACAATATCAAATTTCACATTATTCTACCAAAGTGATTCTCTAATTAAATTAGTTGCTAAGTGAGAGGACATATTCATTTAACTGGTATATACTGCCTCATTTAAAATCGGATACATCCTATTTAAATATATTAGTATCTTACATTTATTTTCCTAGTAGCAATTATATAGTCTCAAATCTGATACTGGCTATTACTACCATCATTATAATCTTAAGTTTAAACATTACGTATCTCAATCGTCATCAGACATTGAGTGACAATTCTTAAGATATCAAATAGAACTGCATGTTTATTATACTTTTATTATTTCTGGAAATATTTATTATGCTTACTTTCTTGCTGTAATTTTTCAATTAAGATGTTCGCATTATTATACGTAAGCTGGAATTCATAAAGAATACGGTCTTATCTATATTAAAACTACCCATCTAATATAAAATGTAATAATAATAAGATAATTCATAATGGACTAACTAAACTTATTACATTTTAATCTATGCTTCCAAGTTTTGGAGTGAGTTAAAAATTAATTCGATAAAACCTCTTTTATAAATTTGGTTTTATTATTAATAAATACACTTATAATTTTTATAGTATTATTTATTCCTTTTCGTCCACCCCTTTCTCGATCTATTTTTCTAACTATAATAGTAAGATTATTATTTGTAGATAATACCCTCAGTAAATAATAAAGTTATAGTGTCCTAAAGTCCAGAAACAATAAAATGATAATATTGCTAATATCCGCACCCCACAACGGAGGCCACCAATGTAAATAACTTGACTTCTACTTTTTATGCGGGGAGCCAACAAAGTCTTCGTTCTTTTCACCCGAGACCTTTCCTAAAGAATCGGTTTAAAACATATAAGAGAAAGAAAAAGGGTTGAGAGGACACAAATGTCTTTAAATTTTTACTTTTTTAATAATATCATTATAATAACTATGCAGAATAAAAATAAGTATATTCCTTGATAACTAATGTTTAAGCAATACGTGCTTAACCTTAGCATCTTAGAAAAGCTTTTCACATTATTCGCTTAAACTCTTATTAATTTATTTCTTTACTTACCATCATTCTGCACCTTCCTTACCATTACAACATAATCACTAAACCCTAAATGTATTATAACTTACTCATTATTCATTATCCAGAGGAGTCAAATCGGCAATGAACTGCAACCGTCTCACCTTTACGATACAATTTGATTATCTCAATGTATTTGTTCATAAATATATTCTTACAATTTTGTATTATTTTGACGAATTGTATTTCTCTGCGCCTATGTCCCGGTGGAAACTAACTCCTCTTCCTCATAGAAAATGCTCGTCTGTTATCTACTACTGTGTGCTTTTAGATCACCTCTGTGATACAGTGCCGTTCCTGTTTGCTTTTGATATCTTGTATCTTACGTCTATTGTATCCTGGAAATTTTCCTCAGCCCCATATGATCTTTATAAATCTAAGCAGATCGCCGTTCTAGGTAATTTTATACCCTTCCTTTAACGATCGTTAATGAGTGGTCCTTAAAGTTAGCGACGCCACACTTAAACGTGTATCTGAGCAATTCCATATTAGTATGCCTCTTCACACATATATAAGATCGGCAAGCAAATTATATTGCGCGAACGATGCAATGTGCTGTTTTTGCTATTCTTTCTCTGTTCAACAATAATAAAGTATCTGGCAGGAAACCCCGTGTTGTGTTATAAAATACAACCCTCCTGGTGAAATCCTTCTGAATACCTATAGTCCCGTCCCTGCATGAGTTGGTCCATAATATTCCTAACCTTAGTATTCAAACTCCTTTAGCCCTTATATCTTGAGTTCGTTCACCCTTTGAAAGTGTCTTGCAAGAATAATATGTGTTGTCCGCCTGTAAAAGAAGTTCTCAAATTAGTAGCAGCCCTCATATGACGTCCAATCTTTCTCCAGACTTCAATTACCCTATACCCACCAAACCCTGTAAGAATAAATCATATAAAAAATGATAACAGAGCATTATAACTTTGCCTTATCCCCAGACTAAAAATCCGAGCACTACCCACCCTCTAATACCATAAAAAATAAAAAAAAATAAATCCCTACTTAAATCAAACTCGAATGCATACAATCATCATCAGTGAGAAAATTTAATCTAGAACATGATATATTAAGTATGACATATAACGCCAAGAGTAGTTGTATAATTTCTATAGATAATGGACAGTAATAATATAAATTCAATACATAATAATAAAAGTGATGATGCTCCAAAAATATACTAAATACGTTTGGTTATTTACTAGTGTTTAAATAACACAGTTCAACATTATAAGACCACAAAAGGAACAAATGATCTTCATAGAATAACCTTCTGCTCCCAGAATGAAACAATCAAAATATACTATATCCCTCATATAGTCTTTTCAATACTATAACATACTCGAGTCTTATAAGCACCATATATACACTAAAATAACATAAAAAGAAGAACTCTCGGAGATACATAAAGTGAGAGAGTGAATAATAAAAATTAAGTGATAAATTAATAATTAATTAATTCAATTATAAAAATAATAATCAAAATGCATGTAATAAGTTATAATAACTAATAATAATATAATAATAACCTAAATAATTAATAAATAATAATAAATACTAATATATTCTAAATAATACATATTAAAATTAATAAGCCATATAACTCTAGACCCGTAGTATTATAAAATAACTTGGATGAAGAATGCAACTGAATGTAAGAGTTATAGATAAATTAAAAAACATTAAACTTACACTCTCTGGTAGTAAATTACACCACATTGCTGTACCATAGAACATTCCTTAATCTGTAAATCTGTAAATCCTTTGCAGTATATTGTGATCATACATACAAAACTGCATTAACAATGAAAACCTGCTTCTATACTCAAACACCTTCAGTTAATGTGACCAATCAACAACATACACAACACACTACATATCTCAACATACTATAGTTACATATATATCTTCTAAAACTATTACACTTAATAACACCTATTGAGCTATAATACCGATTATTCAGAATTAATCACTATTAATAAAGTACGTTTAACGGCGTATATCCTGTTTTATTTTAAGATTGTAAGATTTGAGAAAATCTTTTGGGAAAATCCTTTAATATAATTCATTCTAATATTCTCTTATACTATCGGTACATCCCTATAAATTATATTATAATAATTTCGACACATTTTTATTACCTAACTTCTCATCATACCTAATTATTCAATAAATCCAATGACACGGTGAGATTGATTACCGCACCAGTTATCTAATTATTTCCTAACGATCCATTTACTGTTATAACAACTTTTTTAAATCTAGATATAATCTGTATAGTTCAAAATCTTAGAACCCGATCTTCACTTAGTCCACCAGTAACTAAGATATTCATTATCTTTCTACCATCTCCTTCCCTCCAACTTTTCCGTCTTATCATTCCTCCTTCTCTCCTTTAATTTACGCCCTTTTCGCTAAATTTTTCCTTTTATTTACTATACTTACCAAGATTTTGGGGCAAATATGCTTCCTTTATGATTCCAATTATTACACTATAATATATAATTATTGGTGTAAAATACATTTCAGTAAAGCTACTTATTTTTAACCTTTTTATAACCATCTGATACTGTCATTCGCCTGAGATTTCTCATAAAAAGAATCTAATGAATAATTTTATTTTAATGCTCTATACGGAAACAGTTGTCTGCTCCTAAAAATTAGAAAGTAGGATAATTTATTAAATTCACGGATAATTTTCGTACCGAATAAATGAACATTTACTTCCCCATTTAAAATGGACAACATTTACCACGCAACAAATATTTGAAACCATTATAAAGATTAATAATAAATCAATCAAAGAGGAAAAGAATAAAAAAAATTTCAAGAATAATAATTATTTAATCATAAAACAAGTAGTTACTGATATTGTGTGTGACCGTAGTTGTGCATGATAGATGCCCTTCTTCCTCAGCCCTCCTTTCTTACTCAATACCCTTTGTGTTTGGAAGCATATGCGATGTAGAGTCTTGGTGCACGATTGCCCGGTTTGAGTGCGTGTCATGTAGGTTCGTATGTCCTGAGTCTCGATAGTTCTGTGTGTGTGTGGGTTCCTGCCCTGTCCTTCCGGATTGCCGTGGTTCATGTTAACGTTCAGTCTCGGTTTGCAGTGACTCATCACCAACATACTCTGCTAATTCCCTCCTTTGAGAATAGAACCCGTGAATCAGTTAAGCGAGTTAGACAGTAATCCGAGATTAACTGTTGCTAGATGATATATTATATTTACACTCCTACCCATGTCCATCGTCCTTCATCATAAGTTACGCAAACAAAATAATAATGAATATCAGGTTCCGTAAGCACCTCTGTCTTAACTTTTTCATCTCTAAATGTGGGACGGTTGACATCTGAAACGGTATACCTATAGATATACCATTTAAACTGCAATATCCTGTAGGAAATCATCTTAACTACAATCTCTCAATATTTCTGTAAGATATCAAAATTACCTTCTATACGTGAAAATTTAAATTCCTCTGGCGCTCTGTGGCTATACCTCTCAATATTGTACCAAATTAAGTTTTATCACTGATTGGTTAACTTGACAGGATGATGGGCATTATACTGCCAAAAATCTGTCATGTTTGTGTGCCACTTATCATCTCCTTAAAATACTCTGCCGTTTTCCGTGCCTCCTCGATATTCCCTCTGATGGCTGCGCTTTACCTATTAGACATATAACTGAGCTAAAGGTGCCTCTATGTTTCCTTGGTTATTTCAACCTACACCTTTCTCTTATTCATTTTACCCCCTGCATCACCCATTGTACTCGTAAGCTAACTAAATATATAATATATATATAAATACTTCGCTGATGCTCTTCTAACTTTTCATACCTCTGTTTATTGATTTCTAATTAAGCTCATACCTTAATATTCATTTAATACTGATGGTGAATTTCTCCATTTTATTTACAATTTTTCGAAGTTTACTTGCCTTAGGGTAATATCCAATGGTAAGGGTCTTGACCATATTTTCAGGTTGTATGCATAAGTTAGAACTCCATCATAAGTGTTTTATTCGCATTGCTGAGACTAAAGTTATATATCACTCATTAGTACATAGCACAAATAAAATAAGCTAATTACACAACTCTTACAACAATATCTTTCAACTTACAATTTATAACTATTCCAAAGACCGATCTGCCGAAATAATTTACATTTTTCTGTTTATTGACCTTAGTACTCTCTATGCATATTTAGTAAGTTAGGCCAGTTTAGTGTATATAATGTGTCCTCCTTATTAATTCCATATTTACTTTGTTTACCTAATTCATATAGAGATTTATTAGTTGTAATAATACTTTTACCTCCTTATGTGATTGATTTGTGAGTCTATAAATATTTATCTTCATGCCTATGACGTGTCATCCCAAGATTACCGAGTGCTTGTATTGTATGTATTATATTTATGACTACCCTGTGGTAGAACTAAGTTTCATCCCACTTCACTTAGTAGTCCTTGTTGCTTAATGTTTCTAATTTAGGAAACTCTGTCAGAATGTTACAAGATATTGGGCGTTCTACTTGCACCCGTTGGATAAGATATGGTCTATAATATATAAGTGGCTGTAATATACTTAAAGTAAATAATTATTAGGTCGTAATAGTTTTACACTTATTGGTATAAGCAGTACCTATATAACAATTAAGTTATACTCCTGTGAAAACTCCACCCCAAAATTTATCCGTCAAAACCTTGTATGGAAGGGCACTCAATAAAATGTGGCATCAATGTGATACTTGGAATCCCCCTGCAACACTATATCCTCGTGCCGATTTTCTATATTCTTAGTTAATCTGTATCCGCGAACTCACATAATTTGCTTAACATGACGCCTCCACTAGCCACTTAAGCACCAGGCAATCAAATAATTTCCCTCTCCTTTGTTTATTCGGTAATATAATACCATAAGACATCGATTGAAACTATGTTCGAAAGTGTAGATTTTGTCAATAACTTGGAATTTTTTCCAGATTTGAGTGTGAGAATTATAATAACTACTTGTAGATCAACCTTATTTAATTGGGTAACAAGTAGGTATACAAGTCCTGCTATACTTCAACTGGATTAATTACAGATATGACCTTTCGAAGTAAGCCTAATATAACATATCTTTGGCCATCAAGTCGTCAGCTTCCTTAATGCACCTATATGTTTCTACATATTTCGTTAGTATCATCCACACAGTATTACTGATACCATTCTAGTCTTGATAACCTCATTAATTACTGTCACTTATTTTATTCCTTAAACTTAAGCATTGTTTATTTATATAAATTCTATATAGTATATTATCATTCCTTAAATATACCTATATAGAATCTCATTGGTTAAATAAATATACATGCCTGGATTAAGTATTTGTTTTTTTTATCTAAATTCTTCTCCTTTAATTTTACTTTTACACCTTGGAATCTCTATTTCCTTGCTAATGTATTATCTTACGTTGAATGTTATATATAATATTAAAATTTGTAATAATTCCTTATATAATATAATTTACCTCCCAATTTATTATTCAATACATTTCACTTAATAATTACATTATATTATACCTACCAATAAGAGAAATAAACCTAATCGTACTTAACCTAATCCATCTCAATATTCAATCCCCATTAATAGTGCGATTGATGCCAGTCAATCACAAATTAAGTACCAAAAATCGCGATCTGTTAATCCCTACTAAGTGAGTTTTACAATTCCAAAGATAAAGAAATATAACATTAGCCGAATGAACCCATCCTTAACGTTAATAACTACTCAAATTGAAGTAATATTGTCTTCCTGATTAGCGGTGTCATATATCCTTATTTAATTGGACTACCTGAACCGTTTATTGTAACATTGTCAATCATTATTTTGAAGTGATAGTTGATCTCGTATTTAATTCAGGAAATCCACACTACCATTTCACTATAAATAATAAACTATATTCCAATATGTTCCAAATTCCTATGATCAAACAGTATCTCTGAAACCTCAAGCTGAATAACTGATCCTGTATCTCAAAAGAAACTACCTAAGATAGTTTCACCGATAAAGATAAATGTCCTTAGCCATGCCAACTCCTTTTAATCTTTATTGTTGCAAACTTAATCCAGTGAGATATAAATCGGTGTTCCTACTCCTCCCGTTGTACACCTTCTCAGGATGTTCACCCACTAATCTCTTTCTTGTTGCTGGGAGTGGTTGGGGGGAGTTAGTACGAGCTGGAGGAAAGTGCTTTCTGAGAAAGATAGAATGTGTTCATATTATCCCACATATTCATATGCTTCAGCGTTGATCCAGCGTGATTTTTGCTATGCGATTCTCTGTCTTCAAGTGGGGAAGCAACCTGGCTGATGTGTTCACAAATGAATCGAGAACTGCTCCAATTCCGAGTGCTTGGAGGTGTATTGGTGTCACTCGTTTGTTCCTATTTCGTGTTTGTGTTAGTTGCTCTATATAAATAGTCTTCACCTCCACTCGGGAACACTCAGGCTCTTCATATATGCCTTAAGCAGGCAACTTTCTATGGATGAGATATTCTATCCTAGTGTGAATTCCCACAGAAACGTGAGAAGATGTACTTGCACAACCACAACTGACGCGTGCCAATTTGCGGACTCCGTGCGCTATTACTTACCTTTGTGGCCTGAGCAGATGATGGTTGCCCTCAGTAGTTAGGATTGCGGATGACCGATATGGTGCGCGTGTTAAGTAGTAAGGTTGATTAAAATGGGATTCCTCCTAATAATACTTAGTATGTGGTGATAGTACCATGTTATACGCTGTGCAACGTTGTCTCGTTGTTTAGTGTGGGTTGTGCCTGTGTGTGTGTCATGTGTATGAATAGTGATAGTCTGGTGATGACAGGTCGAGAATCCTCGCGTGTAGTGTGAGCTCGATTATAAATCCAAATAGGATGTTGACATAACATCGTCGCAACTGATGCGCTAGCATCAGAAGATTCCACCTGCGCGGGACTCGGACTCTATTCTTCCCCTGCGCTGATTGATCCTCGATTAAGATTTTCAACATTTAATGATTTGGGTATTAATAATAATGAATGGCCAAACGCATCTAACGTATAAAACTGTGGTGCACCTTCATTTGTGAATACGTTAGATAAAATAACCTCAATTCTCTAATAAGATACTTCCTAAGATAATCCCTGTCCGTGGCTATCCTTCTTTGAGTCTCTTCATAGTATAATCTGCCTTTTTCCAAAAGTTTGCCAAAAATCAAATAACCCGTCATTCATAAACCAGATTCGAGGGAATCCGCGTCCTAATTTACTTGGCACTAATCCAACTCTTATTTTAGTGTCGTCTAATACCATTTATTTGTTTAAGATATGCTCTCTGATTATCATATGTATTTCTTACCTCTGTAGTATTTCCTTTTATGAAGCTGGTATAAAGGGATGTGTCGGCAAAGACGTTGTCCTTTTCTGGGTAAATATTGGATTTGAGAAGTGCTGTGATATTCGACTTAATAAAGTCAATGTACCATAAGACACGGAGTCCAAACTGACTGTGATAATTCTACTCAAGTCATTCATTTGTTAATGAAAGATTACACTAGTGTGCGGTGGTGTAATTGTGTTACTATACTGTACTAGCTGAATAAGTCCTCCATAAATAACTTTTTATGTCTCTAATAGGACCTATCATTAGCCATGTTATTTTTCCGGTTTTGTGTAGACCTGCCCTATATACTAGCTTACACTGATATGTAATTTAATGCAAAAAACTTTAAAAAACAAACATTTTTTAAATATTTTTATATAATACATTAATATTTAATTAAATTGATAAATTATAAACAAATGAAAAAATTTGTAGTAAATCTGTTTATATAATTAAACTAATTTAAGTGCAATAAAAATAAATAAATGTTTTTTATAGTTAGGTGAGAGGTATCAAAACATCGATTACTTTTAATAATAAATATAATTATATATTTACTAAAACATATTATTGAGCATAATTACCATCTATTCCTTGAGGAGAATTAATCTTCAAAATCTACTCTAATCTGGTTTAATGGGACGTCACCTATGTTTATCTTTTAACTATTGTTAAGGAAGAATTGGCAAAATTCGTAGTGAATAACTGTATATAATACCCCCCTATTCACTAGGGTATAAAGTATGGAATAAAGCATAATTAAAATATAAACTTTCTCGCGATTACCACTATAATAACGGAGTATATATAAGTAACAGGTTATGTCATTTTTAGATAGCTCAAGTCCCCAATTTTCCTGTCCTATCC